>PVIY010015012.1:0-54609 GCA_004026745.1 Myrmecophaga tridactyla
AGAGATTTCAAACACTTTAAAGCATATAGTGAAAACTTCATACCTTCAGCTAATTCCAAGTTATCGCAAAATAAGAGTAATTTCTCAGCTTATTTAGGGTTTAATAATCCACTGTGTGGATTTGGTGTGACATTCTTTAATGAAAAAGTGAAAGAGACCAAGATTGTTTCAAAGAGAAAGTAAAGGAACTTTGTAATATTAGCATAACATTACCCCATTTTTGATGGGGACCTGGAGATAAACTTAGTTTTGCAGTTTATTAAGGTTCCTGTGTGAGACTTTTTGCTCTAAGTCCTAATATTCCAAGCTATATCTTATCCTTCATTCCAGGGTCATTTGATTCTTGTCTCCCCTCTTCCATCCTTAGGCTATTTCTGACAACACAGCATTCTGTTTGTCCCAGGAATTGTTCTTACATTCGTAGTTCTTTCCAAAATTTTCATTTTTGTTGACTATACACTTTGATCCTTTTTTAAAGCTGGCTAGTTAGCTTATATATATATATATATTTATATCTGTCTGTATATACATATTTATATCATGCCTCTCTGTTTCTCTTTGTGCTTTGGAAATGGTTTTCTGATGGAAAATTGGCTAGAGACGTGTTTGGGAGAAATAGCAAAGCATGGTAATTTATGGTCATAGAGATTGTGCCTAAATAATATATCATATTTGCACTTAAAAATGCTTTTTTGTTTTTTATCATCCCATTTCAGTAATGTGATAGTGTTATGGGGTACACAAATATGTATTTATGCAGTTCTGGAGTTCTTCAATCTAGTTTTATGATGTCAATTATTTTGATTGTTATATTTCAGAAACCATAAAGAAGTTGACAGAAAATCCTAGTTTCATGACTAGGCATATAGTAATATTGTCGTTACATTCGAGAATCAAGTACACAGGCTCAACATAAAACCGCATGTTCCCTGCAAAAGTGAGAATAGGGTCACAATAATTCCTATAGCAATTTTGAAGAATTGCTCGTAAGAATTTTCTTTGGAAAATTTTTCTTTTACAAAATTTTCTTTTACAAAATTCAGATGATCAATAACAAGAGGTCTCATTTTTGGTTCAACACCAGTTGTATATAACATATAACATGTGCTGTTTTCTTTAGGAGCCAGCAGATACTGTGAATGCTTTTATCCTAGATAATTCAGTTCAAATACTCCCCAAGTTTCCCTCCAAAGTTTTTCCTTTCAAAATAAGTAGACCTAGCATGTATTGAAAGTGGTACTAGCTCTTAACTCTCGGCAAGGTGTCGTGAAATCCATCGACTCTGAAATAGAGGCAGCAGGAAGCACAGGTGTCTCACAGAAATATATCCTCTTAACTCCTTCCCAGTCAGGGCTGCCTATGTCAGTACGGGAAACCACCCAGAGTAAGATATTTTGTGTTAAGAGTGGATTGAGAAAAATCATAACTCATAGTTAGTAATTTGTAATCCCTTTTGCTTTCTCAGAGAGACCTCAGGCGTTAAGAGAATGGGTGGTTTGGGATTTGGAATGTGAATGACATCAGCTGACTATAATAAGCTAATGCAATATGTGAGGGAAATAACTATTTTTCTGCCTATTGCAGAGACACTAAAAACTTGAATTCTGATGATGGATGCTATCTTTTCAGTATCTAGCATAAGAGACAAACAAGAATCTTGATTGTGCCTGGTGTGGTAGCCCAGAATCGAATTCTCCTGGTCCCTAATTTTCCTCTTACCAGCAATAGAGGCTTGCTTGGCTTTGAACCTGACTTGTAACCCCCAGTGGGACATTTATTTATAGGTATCTCTAGCTGAAACAATAAAAAACAGGCTTATATTATTATGAAACCTCTTCAGTATGAGTGGGGGAATTATGAGAGCATGAGCTGGCATCAAGGAATCTCTCAGCTAAGGAGAAATCTTTGATTACCTTCTCCTCACTCAATTGTCCCAGAGGCAGTTATTCTATTTCAGTAGCACCTGGAGTTATAACAATGCCAAAAAATGAATTGGTAATTCCATATTTATTTATTTTTCACAAGTATTTACTGAGAATTTTGTACAGTATATCAAAGCACAGTGAAGCTGTAGTTGGGGTTTCAAAAGACTAAAGCTTTGACTTTAAAGTAGGATTATGTAATGATGGTATGGAGTAGAATCACTTTTAGCTCTCAAGGATAGTTTAGGTATTGATTAAGTGAAAGTATCGCCATCAGCCTAGAGGATCTCAACTAATTAATTCTTAAGTTATAAAATATTTCTCAATCCTCATTATAGGCATGCTGCATTCACTCACAGCACAGTTTTATTGAGCACCTACCATTATTCATTCACTTATTTGTTCATTTTAGAAAAGATTATTGGCTGTCTACCATGTGCCAAATCCTGTTCTAGAGTCTGAGGGTAGAATAATGAACAAAATGGACAAAAATCTATGGAGATTTCATACAGCAAAGGTGAAGACAGATAATAAAATGAAAAGTTAAAATGGGATATGTTAAATGGTAAAAATAAGGCAAGAAAATGGAATAGGAAGTGTGTGTGTGTATGTGTGTGTATCTGGGAGAGTATTTTAAATTGGATAGTGATTGACACTGCCTTAGGTTTAAGGGAAAATGTAATAAATGAGGCAGATATGCTCATGGAACTTATAGACTAGTGGAGAAGAAAGGTCAGTATACAGGTAATTATATTATATTGCTGTTTTATTATAAGGAGTATATATAATATTATGGATGGAGACAGTTAACATTCAAATTGAGACCAAAGTGTTAAATGAACCACAGGAAAAGAGGAGTCAGGATAGGAGATGAACGAAAGAATCAGCAGAGGGAAAAATTAGTTCAAAAATCCAGAGAGAAGTGAAAACATGGTCCAGTCAAGGAACTGAAAATTCCAACTGTCTGGAAGGTGGAGTAGAGAAAGGGGAGTGAAATGAAATGAGTTTCCAGAAGTAAGCTGTGATTATATAACAAAGCCTTGAAAGTCACTAAGAAATTTGGACTTATCCTACAAAGAGAAGCCATTAAAATAATTTAAGGGTTAGAAAAGATTCGAGGTTTTGTTCCCTGGGGCCTGGAAGGTGGCAGGATGGAGCTCAGTTCATTTTGATCTCAAATGGCCCCTAAATTCTTCTACTGATGATTTTGTCTTTTAAGTGTAAAATGTATTTATCTGTAGCCCACACATTTATTCGTTCACTCAGTTGTTTATTCATCAGTAGATATTTAATGCTGGTAAGCTACAATATGGCCATGTACAAATAAACTCTTGTAATCCAAATATTTCATGAGGTGTTTCATTTCCAACCTAGATGTATCTAAAAATTCTGAGTGAATAGATTCAAGCCCAGGACTGCAATTTTGAATTTAATTGTAATTCACATTTTCAACCAGCTTTATTGTATTTGACTGTATGGTTTTACATGTAAAAAAGATCAACTAGAAAATAATTACTTTATAATCAGCTCTCTTAGTATGTTAGTATTATTTTTCTGAAATCAATATCCATGTACCATTCTCAGGAGCATTCAGAATTGTACATACGAACTTTTAGATTCCACAGTGATCAAAATTATTATATGGCTGAGGAAACTGATTCCTTGGAAGAGAATGTCACTTAATTTCTATTAGACAAAGTTTATCTGCAGTGTTATCATTCTTATTTTATATATTTTATATGACTTTTCATATTTGTATATTTAAATAAATTATTCTTTTGAAAAAATAATACAAATATAAGGTGCAAAAAATCCAAAAGTTGGAGGAAGATATGCAGTAAAATCTCCCATCTTTGTTCCTAGACTTGGGAACCTTGCTTCCTCCTGATATTATTTTTATATAATACTTTCAGACATGTTTTATGTATATACAAATGTATGTTAACAAGTGCATGCATATCTTTTTTTTTTTTTTTAATTTGCATATGGGCAGGAGGCACCAGGGATCGAACTCCAGACCTCCAGCACGGCAGGTCGGAGCTCTGCCTGCTGAGCCACGGCAGCTGCCCTGCATGCATATCTTGACACAAATTTTAGCATTCTGTATACATTGCTCTTCATCTTGCTTTATCACTGAGCAATATATTTTTATCTTTACACACACACACACTCATACACATACAGAGAACTGCCTCATTCTCTGTCTCTTTTAATGAATAATAATGAATAATGACAAAAATTTAAGCAATTTTTTAGCACCTATACTTAAAAAGCCCCTTTTATTGTAGTATCATGTAAACAGCTCAAAATTTCCCATTTTAACCACTTTCAAATGTACATTTTAGTAGTATTAGTTACATTCACAATATTACACTATCACCATGTCTCATTCTTTTTAACAGCTCTATAGCATTCCACTGTAAGGAGGTACCATATTTAATTTAATCTGTCAACTATGAGCCATGTCCCCCAATTTTGGCATGATGGTAAGTATTGAAGTAGGTGTCTTTTTATATAACATCATTTCACTATATGGGACTCTATAGGGTATCCCAGAGACAGAAGTGCTGATTTAAGGGGTATGTAAGTTTTGACAATTTTGATAAATATTGGCAAGTTACCTATGTAATACTATATATTTCCATCAGCAATGAACAAGAATGCTGATTTTCCTATACCCTCTTTAACACAATAGCTTATCAAACTTTCTGATCTCTGTCAAAGACCAAAATAATTTCACTGTTGTTTCAATTTACATATATCTTTTAAGGATGAAGATGAGCATCTTTTCATATGCTATTCATATATCATTTTTTGTGAGTGGTCTCTCATTAGCATTTCACCATTTTTTTTCCCCCAGACTTGTTTTTTTTCATGCAAATTTGTAGTCACTATTTATACATTAATTATTGGACCCTGGGTGATATGAGTTAAAATGTTACTTTTTTTTCCAGTTTGTGGTTTACCTTTAAACTTTGGTCAAGGTGTTTGTTTTTGCTGTGTTTATGTAGTGAAATTTTATGAATTTTTCTTTTATCAGTTCCATGCTTATCTGTTTTAAAAATCTCATGTTTTATCCTAGAACGTTTATGGATTAATATTTTACATTCAAATGTTTGATCCAAAGATATATTTTGCTATATTAATTGATATATAAATCAAGTTTGTCTTTTCAATATGGTTATTTAGTTGTCTCAACACCATTTTAAAAAATCCATCATTTATCCCCTTATTTGAAACAGCATCTTTATCATAAACTAGATGTATAAATGCTGTTAAGTCTATATTTGAACTTTCTGTTATGTTTTGTTGATCTGTGTGTCTGTTCATGTGCCAGTATTGCATGATTTCAAATATTTTAATTCTAAATACATTAATAGCTGGTAGATCTAATCTCCTTTCATTAGTCTTCATTTTCAGAGATACTTTTGACAAAATTTGTTTGCTTATTTTTTTCATATGGACTTTTGTATAGTTCCAAAAAGTCTTTGTATTTTTGGTGATTTTATACAGTTTAAACTTCATTTAAATAGA
Organism: Myrmecophaga tridactyla; assembly: GCA_004026745.1. Classification (NCBI taxonomy): domain Eukaryota; kingdom Metazoa; phylum Chordata; class Mammalia; order Pilosa; family Myrmecophagidae; genus Myrmecophaga; species Myrmecophaga tridactyla. The sequence goes on from PVIY010015012.1 coordinate 5,457, forward strand.
ATTGGCATCATTTCGAAGTTGAGTCTTCTCCATGCACAGGGAATATTTTTTGCATTTTGTTGTCTTTATTTGTAAAACAGTCTGTGGGCCAGTAGTAGTCTGTGATGGAATCAGAGTAGAAATTGAGAGAGTAGAAACTTTTAGAGCAATTTGACATGATTGTGCCATCTGAGTACATGATTATTCTTTTAGCAATTCACTTTTATTGTATTTTATAAAATTATCTAACCATGAGGAATAAAAACTAGAAAAGATTGGGAAGCACTCCTGAAAAACGCTACAATAGATTTTGTAGTTATTGTTATTGTTTGTTCAATTACTGCTTAATTTAATTTGATTATACTAATCCATATACATATATGCTGATTCATAAATGCATAAATGTAATTTTACCTGCATTCTTTGTCAACTTTATTTTCCTTTTTGCTTGGCTCTCTTTTTTCTGCTCGCCTCCCCAATGCATACACACTATCCTCTTCCCCAAGACAGTTCATGTTATCAGTATATTATATAGTCTAACACATTTTATCTAAAAAATGTTAAATAGTGCAGGTAAGAGAAGGCAAAATTATATTTTTCCTGAATTTTAAGGAGAATAATGCTGGACTTTCACCATTAAATATGTTCCTTGGTGATGAAACATGGTTTCCTAACCATGTTAGGAAAGTATCCATCTATTCCTTGTTAATTAAAGATAATAGGAATAGATTTTGAAGTTTGCCATATGTATTTTTTTGTGTGTTAATTTCTTGTTTTATTTTTTGGCAGTATAATTTTTAAAATTGTAACTATGTGTTTAATTAATTAATTTAAAACTTTTTATTAATATATATTATATAATGTTAATTATATATATACACACACACACACACACACAAAGCAAGGAAAGAAAAAAGCAATAGTTTTCAAAGTACTCTTCAATAAGTAGTTACAGGACAGATTCCAGAGTTTGTCATAGCCTACCATACCATCATCTCAGAGTTTTCCTTCTACCTGCTCCAGAATATAGGAGGCTAGAAGGAATGAATATTTTTTTTTATCATCACAAATCGACTTTTTTTGTACAAAATAACATATATACAAAAAAAGCAAAAAATTTAAAAACATAGCACCATAGTTAGTTGTGGAGCGGATTTCAGAGTTTGATATGGGTTACAGTTCCACGATTTTAGGTTTTTACTTCTAGCTGCTCTAAGACACTAGAGACTGAAAGAAATATCAATATAAGATTCAGCAATCATACTTGTTTGTTAAACCCTACCTTCTCTGTATAACTCCACCATCAACTTTGATTTTTCTCCCACTCTTTACGGGTGTTTGGGCTATGTCTATTCTAACTTTTCCATGTTGGAAGGGGCTGTCAGTGTTATGGGGTAGGGAGATGGAACTAGCTGATGTTCTGGAGAGGATGGGCCCTGTAGGCTTCAGGATTTATCTGGTCCAAGGACCCATTTGGAGGTTGTAGGTTTCTGGAAATTTACCCTAGTGTATCATACGTATTTTTAGCAACTATGGTGATTTTTTTTCTATTATATATGGTGAATTGTATGGTCAGATTTCCTAATACCGGATCATTTTGCTTTCCTGGAATAAATTCCACGCCGTTGATAGTGGTATATTAATTTTTTGTGCTGTTGGCTTCTGTTTGGGAATATTTTATTTAAGACTTTTAGATTCATAGATGAAATTTCCTCTTCTCTTTCTTTTTTTCTGGTCTTGATAATAATGTTATGTCAATTTCATAAAAAAATTGGAAATTGTCACTTCTTTCTCTGTTTTCTGGAAATAGTTTTGAAGTTAGCTGATGTAATTTGATAGAATTCTGGGCGACTGTGGGTCTGGTGTGTATGGGTATGTTTGAGGGGATGGTGTTCTTTGAGAGCTCTCTTTTTCCGTAGAATTAAGTACAGAGTAAGTTTTAGTAATTATTTTTCCCTACTTGTAGAAAGGATATAAATTAGTCTCCTGGGAGTCCCTTAATTTTTTTCTGTAGTTGAGATTTTCTCTCTATTATCATTTATTTTGCACATTTTTGCTTGTTCCACTTTTCTGATTAGGGTCTGTATATCTATTTTTTTAATCTAAAAGAAACTGTGAGGTCTATTATATTGTTCTCTTTCTTAATTTATTACATTTGTTTTCATTAACATCTTCACTTTTTTCTCTAGCTTTACTAAGTTCTATTTGAAATGTCTTGAGTTAGATGCTTATTTTATTTATTTTGATCCTATACTGTTTATAAATATGTACGTAAGACTGAATTTTCTTCTGATACTTCTTTAGCTATAACATATATTTTAGTACTTATTATTTTAACTATAATTATTTTGAGATATGGTAGAATTTTAATTTTTAGCATCTCTTTGATCAAAGGGTTATTTCAGAAAGTAATACAATTTCTAGATAGTGTGGTATTGTTATTGTTTGGACTGTAATTTTGTGGTTAATGCTTTTTTTTCTTAAGTTGCTTGTACTATTTCGACTTTATTGGAATTTTTTCAGGTTTTTCTTGATTATTAATATCTAAAATTTCTGTTTGTGTTCCTGAATATAAGCAGTTTTTAGATCATATGAAGTTTTCACATCCACTTGTGAGTTCTTTTATTGGATCATTTACTCTTTTACTTATTTTATTCTTATTGACCTATCTCAAACAGGTAAATTAAATTTTCCTTCTAATGTACTTTTGGTTATTTTTTTCCTTCAGTCACCTGCATTTTTATTTTAAACATTTTGATGTTGTGTTTGGATTGAGGCATACAAGATTTTGATTTTACCGTTTATCTATTTATAGAAGCATTCTTTGAATTGTTTATTATCTTAACCTTGAATTCAAATTTAGCTGATTAAAAATAACCCTTGCTTCTTTTGGTTTATATTTTCCTTTGGCTCATATTTTCTGTTGAAGTAAATCAAATACTTTATTTAAACAGACTTTTAGCTTTACTTTGATACAATATTTTTAGAATTACTTATTTCATATCTATGCTATGCTTACTCTTTTTAGTGCTACTTAAGAAAATATTTCACTATATATTCTGGTTCTTTACTTTCTTTTGTGTTGCATGTATGTTTCTAGGTGTAGTTCTATTCAGTTTTTACTTCTATAAAATGACTATTAAAAGCTTAATCCTTAAATTTAGATGGTATGGACATAGTTTCTCTTCAGTAAACAATGAAAATAAACATCAGTATATTTTCACTTCCTAAACCATATCTCTTTCTGTTCCACAACTCAATTTTAGTTAATAGACTATTTTGTTCAGTATTTATTGTTATACCAGAAAATAATTATTTTCTATTAATAGATTAATCATCAATAAATGATGTCTGTCTCTTCTTTGGGGATACCTATTAATAAATATTTTGGATGTGTTCTGACTTCTATAATTTTCTCTCTTATCCTTCAATAGTTTTTGCTCATTTTGTTTTTAATTTGCTGTAAGTTTCTTAGTCTATTCTCTATATGTTACTGTGCTGGCTCACACTTCTTTTCTTTTTCTTTTTTTGCCATACTGTCCATGAACACTATCTCTACTTTGAGCTCTTCCTTTGTATAGATGAGTATTTTATTAAGGTTTTTATATTCTTGTTCATATTTCTGTTTACAATTTCCATATATTAAGTGACAATAGTTATCAAGTAAGTCTCTGTCAATTGCAATGCGTAATCCACTTCTTTTTTTTCTAATATTGTTATGGAAAGAAGCATCATCCTAGTTAACTTGATTATTTCCTAATATATATATTTAATATATTAATATAATTATATTATTAATTAATATAATATATAACATTATATATATAAATATATATATATATATTTAATGTTCTGTTTAAGACAGCTAGTTCAAAAAGTCCATACTGTTTCAGTGCCATAACTCTATTCTCACTAGCAGGCATTTAAACCAAACTTCCCCATGACACAGGATTGAGTGTGACGTAGTTCTTTAAGCCTATTTTTCTCCCTAGTCAAACATATTGATAGCTTTGGGTTGTTCACAGTAGAGTCTCTATTCTCCACTCTATTAATACTTCTTTGGGTTGTATGAATCTTTGTGATTTTTCTTTCAGCCCATTTTCCTGTTTCTGTTTAGTGCTGAAATGGGACTTTTCAGGATCCCACTGCTGACTCGTAAACTTTATTTCTGTTGTATAAAACAAGGAGTCAATAGTTTAGCACCCAGTGTGCCATCTACTTTGGATAATTGTGTTGTATCTTTTTTCTTCCTTTTTTTTCCCCAAGAACAGCATCTACAAGTAAATATTAGTGTCTTCCACCTACCCTGATTGGCCTTAGCTGCATTTGACAATTCCTTTCTCATATATTGTTGTTAGGAACTGCAAATTTGTTTTAGTTTCATTGAAGACAGAAATTGTATGCCTTTCTCTTACTCTTATTTTTGTTTGGGGTAATTTCTTAGGGGTAGTGCAGCAAGATCTTTACATCACAATTTAAAAAGTAACATTTAATCATAACCTTTTGATAAGAATAATTCTACTTAATTCAAACTGTTGTTACATTGGTATGGACTTTGTTTTCAATAGATTTTTCTCCCACACTGATGTATTCTTCTGTTCTCACTGAACATTAAAGGATGGAAAAATGTAAAATTGACGTTTTTTTTTTCAGAGAGGTTAAGAGAACAGATTCTCTTGAAATGATTTTCTTTTATACATGTTTTGGTCTTCATTTTTATATTTATTTCAATCATGATTTTAACTAACATCTAATATCTAAGAATTATGACCTAGTACATAAAAGAGGAAACAGTGTTTCTCAAAATGGGATCAATTACTGTGTAGTATATCTGGAGAGTGAGAAAGAAAATCAGGAATGTTCATGTCATGAAGTTCTATTTTAGTAAAATCGTAACTTCTATTTTAATGTATTTTTCTATAATATTATGTGGGTTACCATGTGTGTAGGTATAAAAGACTTTCAACAGTCCAGTGGAAATTAAAATGAGTCTTTGCATTTGCTCATCATTTTTTCAGAGAACCTCAGAAATAATTTGAGAAAACCAGAACATCAGCAGATGGTTACCTCCCTTTGTAGGTGAGCATCATCAATTTGTACCACCTTTGTAGAGCTATTCTATAATGCTATTTGACTGGTGATAGAGAACCAACTTATCCAAAAGCTATTGCCATTTTTGGCATATAAAATGACGTTTTGGTAAAATAAGCAGAAGAAAAACTGTCAAGGGTTCCAAATGACCTTTAAGCATCCTAGTCACTTTGGAAAATCAAGTTGGGAGGCATTTGATTGCAATACAAAATTTAGATATGTTCTTATTGCTTTTGGAAAGCATTTTCTATTACAGAAGAGGTAATCTATGCATAGAAGGCCCAATTCTTGTCTCTTTCATGTTCTAATTATACCCAACCCTTATATAGTACTAAGAAAACAGAGCGGACTCTATCTCACAGGTGGTATTTTAACCACCCATACCCTCAAAGCCCAGTCTAAACTATGTATCAATGAAGAATCTAATTGATACTTGGAACCCAATATTTTATTGTTGATTGGCTTAAAGTTAGATTGTCAAAGCATGGAAACCAACAGTGAAACTCAAATTGGAGCTCACATAAATGCTAGAGTAAATGTTGTAAATAGCTCTGGAAATTAAGGTTGCAAAGATGGAAAGCAATCAGGTCACTCACTCATATTGAATTCCAGCAATTTATGCGGAAGAATCTAGTTACTCATCCTCTTCATGAATGAAATGTGCCTGTACTACACAAGCAAATTATTATCCCTTATCTTAATCATTGACTTAATGATATTCTATCTCCCAGTTTCATCTTCATGTCACTGACAAAGAACAGGCTAAGCTCAATGATAAAAATCGTTCTTCATTATATCTTAGCTGGAATTTTATTTCAAATACAAAGTAAAAATTTTATGTTTTTACATCTCTGTAAGGGAATATGCAAATGAAATGTTTTTATATTCTCTTCTCAAGGAAAATGCTGCAAAATACTTCTTAATGGAGAAATTCAGATCAGTTAATGAGTGTGTGTTTCGTGATACCACTATGTACTCAGATCCGAGCTAGGAATTATAAGCAATATATATGTATTAGTTCCTGCCTCAGAGGGCTCAAAATCTCTTTGAGAGCTACAAAATACGTACAGGGCATGGACAACAACACAAAAGATGATTTAAAATCCCAAATGATATAAGATATGCTCTAAGGTAAAATATTTTAAGCTTTTTTTCCTACACAATTGTGGGATAATTGTTCTCTTAAAAATTATAGGAATGCTTATTATTTTAAGTTCTGAAGCAGTCTTGGTTTTATAATATTTTGATGGCAATCTAATGAAAGTGTTATACACACTGCTTCCTTTCTTGGTAACCAGATTGATAATTACACATTAAATTTTTTCTTGTTGATGTAAAATTGTACTTTTCAGTTTCAATTGTATTATAAAACAGAAATTTCAGGTAGATTCTTTACATTTAGTAACACCTAATGATATTTTTTGAGTGATTTGGTTATGTCTTTTTAAAAACATTGTTTTTCTGTATTCTTATGTGCTACTTGACTATTTCTTCCTTGTTTTTCTGTGGACTACGAAACTAGGTGTGATGTGTGTGTTTGTATTTGTGAATATATGTGTTTGTGAGTATGAGTGTATGTGTGCAAGTGTGTGTGCTTTGTGTATGTCTATGTATTTTTGTATGTGTGCTTTAGTTCAGGGAACAGAAATATTTCTTATATCTAAAATACTACCCTTAGCATTTTTCATTAGGATGCATATGGAAATGCAAATGCAGGAATGTCTCCCAGATGATCGTGCCTCAGGGAAGCCAGTATCAATCAAAGCCAGTATCAATCAAAGAATCAATTCTGAAGACCAACTACTGGTCTCCTTTTATCTAGATAAAATTATCTAAGCAGGTTAGATAATTTTATCATTTACCTGCTGAATTACTTTCTCTTTTTGTTTGTCTTGGTGTTTCAATAATCCCTTTTTTTTTTTTTTAAATAACTTGATTTCAAACCATTCCTTAGAAAATATCTGGTTAGTTCTCTCAGTACCTATGATTTAAGTAGAACTTTTATGACCAGCCACTGTAACAATCCTTGGTCATTCTATGAGTTGATTGCTTTTGCTGCCTTCATTCATTCAGATAGGGACAGAGATTTTGGGTAGCAACATAGCTACTCATTGAGCTAGAACCCCTTAGAAAGGGACAGTGTTTGAGTATTGTTAGGTATTGTTAATCAAAGTTGGAGCAGGAATCAGATAGTCAAATTACTTAGAAGTATGTTCAAAATAAGACTAAATATGCTTGGAGTAAGGCCCTCAAAAATGGAATCTTCTATCAACAATGAAGGGATTTTGCAAGTATGTATTTTGTCTCCTCAATGTCTTTCTTTTTCTGTAAAAATTTCAGTGCTCTTTTTGTATACTTATAGCATATTTCATAGTTTAGATTATGCTAATTTTTATTATTGTGCCACCTTACATCCTGATTGAGTCAACCATTTCTTAAGTATTTAAGTATTTCCACATTCCCCACAATTCCTAGCAAGCTACCCTGTTTAAAATCAATGATGAATACATTTTCATTGACTTGAACTGAAGAGAAGTGCAACAAACTATGGTTGTCAATGAAGAGTTATAAGTAATCTGTGTTATGAATTCATATGGGAGAGGTAACACTTAGAGATGGAGTAGTCTGGCAAACTTCATGGAAGGGATGGAACAGATGAGATGGTTATATAACAAAATTCATAGGGCTTTTCTTTTAGATATCATCATTTCCATTACCATCATCAAAAAAGAGTTTCATCCTAAAATGTTAATTATTATTCAATTCTATTTCTTGTTTTTATTCAAGATATCTAAAACTAAAAGGTAGATCAGTAAATTCACACATAGTTAACCATGCAGTGAAGTGAGGCTACTAATATGACCATTTTCCCACTAGAATATAAGCCATTACAGTAAATTAACTGCATACATATACACCAAAGTTCATAGTGTTTTCAAGGTCACCCCTCTTGATACATTTTTAAGAGAACTTGTCTACAGGAGCTAATAACCCAGGGGAGATAACAAATCTATATGATATAGAGCTGAAGAAAATGAAAAGACAGTAGTGGGAAGGTCTGAGATTCTTTACGTTTTGAACTGCGTAAAGGTAGTCCCTGACACCAAAAAGTTACAGGTTAGATAGAGAAGTAGAAGGTTAGATCAATCTTCATAAATTAAAAGTGCTTTATTCTTCTTTCATCCAAATCTGTTCCCCATCTACCTTTTTATTTTTGTTGATATGTATACTTGATGCCCCCACAAAACAAATACATGAGAATAGTGTATTTAAATTTAGCTGAGCTGTATCAATGCCGTGTAGGGAAATGAGGGTTTCTTAACAGTATGCATATAATTATACATAAAGCCCAGCATTTACACAAGCACATGAATTTAGTCAAAATTACCCCTCCACCACTTTACCAATATCTTCAGTGGGCTAAAATGGTTTGTCCACTCGGGTGAGGACACCATGCTTTATTCATCTTGTATCTCTAGCACCTAGCACAGTATTTGATCAATGAAGTGTTCAGTCAATGTTTGTTAAAGAGATTTATGAACATATAAGTCAGAAATAAAGAAATAACATTTAGTTTTTCATTTTAATCAAATGATTCAAGAAGATGAGAGCTTGGGTATGGCTGTAATCTGTAATCACAATACACAGTTTTTTACATGTGGAAGTTCATGTTTTGGTTTGCTAAACCTGCTGGAACGCAGTATACCAGAAATAGATTGGTTTTTACAAAGGCATTTATTAAGTTACAAGTTTATAGTTCTAAGACCATGAAAATGTCCAAACTAAGGCATCTAGAGAAAAATAGATTATCTTTCTTTTTAAAGACTTTGACTTTGAAGAAAAAGCCAATGTAGTCTGGAGTTTCTCTGTCACATGGGAAAGCACATGGCAATGTCTGCTGTTGTCCTCTCCAGGCTTCTGGTTTCAAATGGGCTCTGATTCCAGTGGCTTTCTCTCTAAGTGTCTGTGGGTCCTCACTTAGCTTTTCTGAGGCACCTCTGGGTTTTGTCTCATGAGGTCACATTTCTATCTAATCAAAGTCACACCCACAGTGGGTGGGTCACATTTCCATGCAAACGACTTAGTCAAGAGATCCCACCTTACAATAGGTCTGCCCCCACAAGATTGGATTAGGGTTAGAAGAACGTGGCTTTTCTGGGGTACATAACAGCTTCAAACCAGCACAGTTCAGCTGTTCTACATAGAACCAGACTAAGACATGGGCCTCATGTGGAGTTTACAGTCCCCAGTTTGGATGTCCAATACAGATAAAAGAGACCATCAAGTTTTATATTCTTTGCCTGAAAAAAATATTTGAACTTGGTGTCAGTACCTCAACATTGACCCAATTTTGCTATCCAAACCTTAGCTTTAGAATTTTGAATTAAAAAGCTTTTCATGAATCCAGCTTAAAAGACAAGTGATCTACATTGAAGATAATCTCTGATCTTCTTGAGTGATTTAAAGGACTGTATGAAAACAGTTTTTCCAACATTCTACATGTTATTGATTTCAGTCATAGGCTATAAAATTTGTTTTCAGATTTACTGTCCTGCTGGTGATAATGGTTTGGTTCTGAGTCATCCCTATCATTTTTTGTTTTATGATTAATTTGTGTATTTGTGAATGTAGCTCTCAGGATGAAAGGAACAGTTTAAAGCTGTCTTTTGTTTTGAATCTATGTTTTGATCCATGTCTAGGGATAACCAAAAACCTGGGTTAGAAAGTGGGGAAAGTTTTATTTGAAAACATACATAAGAAATACAACTAACAGACCTTCTCAGTTATAGGGAGGCAGGAAACAAAAAGTTCAAAGCTTGAATTGCATGTGAATATAAGCAGCTCATGAGTTTCACATCTGCAAAGGTTTAGAATAGAAGAGGAAGTAAAATTTGAGACAGGACAGGGAATCAATTTAGGACTGTGTTAATAAGTAGTTCAAATATGCCAGTACCCCACTTTATGTAATATTTCCCCATGTTCTAGGAAGAAGGCCTGTTAATTTAAAGGTGACAAAGAGGCAGGCTTTTGAAATTAAAAAGGCAATGAGAAGCAAATTATAGGGATTATGAAGTATGGACCTGAAATCCTGTGCTGTCCAAGAAGATAGAAAAAAAAAAAAAAACATTAGCAAAGTGAGACTTCCTTAAATGGACTGCTTAAAAGTGATATTTAATGGAATGACTTCCAAAACATTAAATATCTCTTGGTACATCTTCATCATTATAATTATAATTGTATCATTATTTAGCCACTCCTGGTATGCAGTACTCTGCATTAAGAGTTATATATATAAAGAAGGATGGGATTCAATCTGTGGTATTAATTATAGATTTGACAAGACTGAGGCAGGAGGGAAACATACAGTCATGATATATTAAGGGTATTGGTTCGATTGGTGATATTGGTGATGAAAAGGAAACAACTTTGTGAGACATTTTATATGAAGAAATATGCATATGAGGACTACAGATAGACATAATATAGAGGGAAAAGGAGAGGAATTTAAAACTTGGATAACTCCAAACATGATGACATGTCTAGAAATAAAAATATCTGAATTGGAAGTTGGCTTTGGTTTTATAAATAATTCTATTTGGTAAATATATCTGAGGTGAAGGTAGAAATTCAGAAATCCATGTGGATAATAATTAGCATTTATTGGCTTATATAACCTGAAAATATCAGGAAACCCTATTTTAGCAGTTTAAAGGAGTTATCTTACACAACAAGAATCTGAGGGTAAACATTGCAGGCTGTGGATGTTACTTTCAGAGATCCAGGTTCCATATGTCTTGCTCCATTATTCTTTGTATGAAGCTTTTGACCCCATAGCTACAAGATGGCTGCCATGCCCTCAAACATCACATCCACATATAGGGCAGAAAAAGCGGGGCGGGGGCATGAAATGAAAAGCTGAAATGGGGGTGTCAGCAAAGATTGCTGCACTAGAGAACATTTGCAGCAAGTCCCACTTACAGACTTCTACTTACATCGTCAGAACTGGACTACGTGAGATCATATGAATGTTTCAGCCTCTATAATAGAGAAAGGCAAAAAAGAAGCAGCCAGTCCCTGTTATCTGCCACAATATGGTATTGACTCAGTAGAAAAAGTTAGGAACTAGACAATAATAAATGAAGTTTCCAAGGGAGAGATTAGAGTAAGAAGAACAAAAGGCTGAGATCAAAGCCTTAATGACGTCAAGAGAAAGACGTATTATTATGAGAGTTGAGAAGGGGAGTTTGAGAGATAAGAGACTGCAAGGATAAAAGGGGAACTTCGTCTAAGAAAAATGTGTGTTTAACAGTGTAAGATGCTATCAAGTGATTATTGAGGAGTGAAAATGAAGATATAATACCCAGGAAGTCATTGATAAGTCTGGATAGAATAGTCTCAGTAGAGTATTGGGAGAAAGAGACAATTTGCAGGAGCTAAGAAGGGAACACATTTTGAAGAAGGGGAAACAAGCAATAGGGACTATTCTTTTCAGGAATTTGATAGTGAATGGATAGAGAAGATGAATAGAATAACCCTAAAGATGACAATGTTGAGAAAAGTGTTTTGAGTATTTTTTTAGAATGAAGAGATCTGAACATTATAGATAGAAAATATATAAACCGATGTCTGAGAAACAGAAAGTACCAAAGGAAGAAGTGTTCCTTTGATTCTTGGCTTCTTTCTACTTCTCACTCAGACAATGCTGAGCACTAGTTATGGTGCTACTATCTTCTATACTCAGTGCCAGTTACAAAGATGAACGTAACACAAGATTTTCCCTCAAGGAACTCACAGCCTAAGGTGAGAGCAATAAATAAGCCAAATTGAGGTTTGAAGTTCTGACTTGTGAAACATAAACCTTAGGGGATATCAGGTCTAAAGGTCTTGGTAAAGGAACTTTACACATAAAAATCTTTAAGAAAGGACTCTTCGTTTTCATGGCACAGTTGTCTTTCCAACATTCTTTTAGGAAGTGGTTTGGAAAAGATGGTTTTATATATTATAGACCACTGGGGGTTAAAAAAAAAAACTGAGAAGGATGCTTGGAACGTCCTTCTGAGCTTGGTAAAAATGTTGAAGTTTCAGGGTTTTGGTGATGAATTTGATAGTAGGCATGTTTCATTAAGAATCAAAGCATGTGCATTCTTTCACACTGAAGCCAGCAGCAGAAGCCCAGCAGCGTCCCAAGGTGCAGTGACTAATATTTTGAGTAAGGCCTCAGCATTCCCTTTATAGATCAGGTGTTAATATACTCTGACATGCTTGCTCACAGTACTGAAAATTAATACCAGCATAGTGTGCTAAATAAAGTGCCACCCTCAAAATGAAAATGCTTTGTGTAGAAAGGGAAATGTTTTATGAATTTCTTTAGAAATATTCTCCTAATTCCTCTGATGCTAAAAATAAAATGCTAAAATTCCCGTTTAAAGACCTTTTAGGGGTTGTTGTAATTTTCTGTGCGTATCTTATGCTGAAGTGAAAACTTTTACCTGAGTTATAATAAAAATATTCCCAGAAAGGACCAGTTGGGATTAATGCATGAACAGGTATTTTTCCAATAACCATCTGTCTCATCCTTGAAAACAATGGTATCTTTATGAAATTATTATTTTTTATTATTATCTTGAACTGTTTTTCCTGCGTGGTTTAATTATAGATTCAATGGAATGGAAAACATAAAAGTGATCATTTAGTCAAAACATCTAGACTCATAGGAGATTCATTTTGTCTTTTTGGAGTAAGAAATTTGGCATTCTAAACCCTTTGGGGACCAGCAGTGACCATTTCATAGACTCTGAGAACTTGTAGAGAACGTAGAGAGCAATTATAAGGGATTATTTAAAGACCTCTGCGTTCTGGAATTATTTCCCTTGAAGTAGGCTGAGGTAAAAAAGTGCTCGTAAATTCACACACAAGAAGCTTTAATCATGTAACTAATACTCTTTCTACAGGCCCTGACCGAAGTTATTGCAGTAGTCAATAGTGCTATAATGGCGCTAAGACTCCCTGATTTAGAATGCTCAATCTGCTGCTTACTAGTTGTGTGACTTTGGATAAATTACTTAACATCTCAAGGAATAACAGGATTACCTATTCAATAGCGTTTGGGGGAAGGTTAAATAAGTGCCTAAGAATGTACTGTAAACTTTGCTAGCTATTGTCATATAGGACCTTGGCAACTATAAATATGGTGACAATATAATTTAGCATCCACAGAGGACACATTTGGGGCAAAAAGAGATGCTCTTAATAGGAGGTGCCAAATTAGACGTTTGATCACCTTAACTATAAATGCATATGTTTAGTGTTGAGCAATATATACAGAGTGCTGCCTTTGTTATAATTTATTAAATAATATAATATTGTACTATTAACTATAATGTATAGTTTACATTGGGTTCACTGTGTTTTACAATCCTATGGACTTAAGTTTTTTTTCTGTGGTTCCATAGATAGAACCTAAACTTCTCCCTTTTAACTACATTCAAATATTCAATTCAGTGATGTCAATCACATTTACAATAGAACAATCTATTTTTTATTTAAACCTCCTGAATGCAGTGTTCTTAAGTTAAATGGGAGCTCATTTCTCAAAATTATTTCATCTTCAATATATATCTTGAGAGTAGACCATGATTTTTAAGTATTTTTTAGTCTCATTTGCTAGTCATGTAAGTTTTTTGGAGAAAGAGCTATATTACTGTGTATCAATTAATGGTTTCTTTCATTTCAGAACATACAGCTTAAATATTGTAAGAGTAAAAAATAGATTACATCTCTCCACAGGTGGCACATATAATTTTCTCATTTATAAACTGAGCATCAAGCATTGCTCTTTTATATATCAAAGGCCATTCAATTAGTGGGACTAATTTTTTCTGGCTTTATGTCAAGTTCTGCTATTTGGCTTTGGGTTAGAGGCAGATGATAACTGCATAAGCAAAACCATTTCCTTTTCTTTAGGGGATGAAATAGAACTGTTTATAATATGTTAATAATAAGTATTTTGAGCACTTTCATTTCTCAGATGGCTGTTATGTGCACACACATTTTTATGCCCCTCAATGAAGATGCCAAGAAAGTGCCCACTCATAAGGGAAATGCTGATTACTCTCTGCTGAATTATACTGGAATGGGTTTGGGGAGGGGAAAATAAACATTAATTCCACATCAGGTATGCTTTAATAATTTGATGGCAAAAGTGTTTCTGAGCTTGCAGGACACCTTTTTAAATCTCATAAATATTTACATATTTCAAGAGATGGTGTTTGAGTATCACCAGAATATATCAGTGTTCTACAGCATTGGCTTTTAGAGCAAAAAATGACTTTTGAGATTTTTCTTCAAGTTTAATCCTTCCTCTCCACTTTTCAGAGGAGAAATTTGATAAAATTACCCAATAGCTTGTTGAAGAGTTGGAACTCAAATCCAGGGCTCCTTGTTCTAAACCCAGTGTGTTATCAAATATACATTTTTATGTATATATTTCCATTTTTTAAAATGGTAATATCACCCTAAGTAGCCAGGGAACAAAGGAAAGGAATATTTGGATTTTTAGATTAAGTTGATGTAATTAATGAAGAAATTCATTAATTTTAGCATAGTATATCTAGATGAATTAAGAACTTTTAATTAGAATCCAAATATGTGCATAAATATAGTTACACACACTTTATCTGGTGTTCTACCTGAACAAACATACACTCTCAACTGCAACAGTTATTTAGGGACTACTTTGTGTTTATTTATTTGTTTATTATTTGTTTATATTATAGAAGTTGTAGGTTTACAGAAAAATCATGAATAAAATGTCACACTCCCATGTACCACTCTACTACCAACATCCTGCAATTGGTGTTGAATATTTGTTATAATTGATGAAAGCACATTTTAATAATTGTATTATTAATTGAAGTCCATAGTTTAATTTAGGGTTCATTGAATAGTATAGTTCAATGGTGTTTTGGTCTGCCAAAGCTGCCAGAATGCAATATACCAGAAACGGGTCAGCTTTTATAAAGGGAATGTAAAATATCCAAACTAAGGCATCTAGAGAAAGATACCTTGATTCAAGAAAGGGTCAATGATGTTTTGGGGTTACTCTGTCAGCTGGGGGGGCACATGGTGACATTTGCTAGTTTTCTCTCTTGGCTTTTCATTCAAAAGGCTTCCCCAGGGACGTTTTCCTTCTGCATCTCCAAAGGTCTCTTGTCAGTGTCAGCTCTGAAGCTTTGTCCAAAATAGTTCCCTTTTAAAGGACTCCAGTAAGCAACACCATCTTGAATGGGTGGAGACACGTCTCCATGGAAACCACCTAATCAGAAGTTCCCACCCACAATTGGACAGGTGACATCTCCGTGGAAACAACTTAATCAAAACGATGCCACCCAACAATATTGAATCAAGATTAAAGAACATAGATTTTCTGGTGAATGCGACAGTTTCACATCAGCACACATGGAATTAAAAAAAATTATTCTTTCATCATATATATAATCTTACATTTCCCCTTTTAATCATATTAAGATACATATTTCATTGCCATTAATTTTGTTTACACTGTTGTGCTACCATCACCACTATCCATTACCAAAACATTTCCATCATTCCAGATAGGGACCTGTACATTTTAAACCTTAATTTTCCATTTCCTATCCAAACCCTGTCCCCTGGTAAATTATATTCTGGATTCTGACTTAGTGAGTTTGCTTATTCTAATTTATTCAAAACAGTGAGATAATATAATATTTATCCTTTTGTGTCTGGTGTATGTCACTCAACAAGATGTTTTTAAAATTCATCCATGCTGTCACATGTATTGGCACCTCCTTTTTACAGCCAAATAATATTCCACTGTATGTATCACATATAATAGAGACATAGATGCTTCCTTACATTTTCTTCTAGAAGTTTAATTGTTCGAGCTCTTATATTAAGGTCTTTAATCCATTCTGAGTTGATTTTTGTCTATGATGTGAGGTAGGGGGTCCTTCATTTTCCTTTTTTTTTTTTTTTTTTACAGATGGAGATCCAATTTTCCCAGCACCATTTGTTGAGAAGAGTGTTCTTTTCCAATTGAGTGGCATTTGCAACTTTGTCAAAAATCAGTTAACCATAAATGTGAGGGTTGATATCTGAGCTTTCCATTGGTCTGTTTCTTTCCTTGTGCCAGTACCATGCTGTTTTGATTACTGTGGATTTGTAGCAAATTTTACGATCAGAAAGTGTGAATCCTTTAACTTCATTCTCCTTTTTCAAGATGCTTTAGCTATTTGGGGTTCCTTACCCTTCTGTATAAATTTGATGATTGGTTTTTCTATTTCTGCAGAGAAAGTTGTTGGAATTTTGATTGGGATTGTGTTGAATCTATTAATTGCTTTGGGTAAGGTTGTTATCTTAATGGTATTTAGTCTTCTAATCTAAGAACATGGAAGATCTTTTCATTAATTTGGGCTTTCTTTGATTTCTTTTAGCAATGTTCTGTAGTTTTCCATGTACAAGTCCTTTACATCCTTCATTAGATTTATTCCTAGATATTTGATTCTTTTAATTGCTATTGTGAATGGATTTTTTTTCTTAATTTCTTCTTTTGGTTGTTCATTGCTTGTGTATAGAAACATTATTGATTTTTGAGTGCTTATCTTCTACTCTGCCATTTTGCCGAATTCATTTATTAGCTCTAGGAGCTTTGATGTGTATTTTTCAGCGTGTTTATGTATAGGATCATATCAGATAAGAAAGTTTGCATCTTCCTTTCCAATTTGGATGTCTTTTATTTCTTTTTCTAGTGTAATTGCTCTGGCAAGAACATGCAGTACAATGCTGACTAGCAGTGGTGACAATGGGCAACCTTGTCTTGTTCCTGATCTCAGAGGGATAACTTTCAGTCTTTCATCATTAAGTAGGTTGTTGGCTGTGGGCTTTTCATATATTCCCTTTATCATGTTGAAGAAGTTTCCTTCCATTATTAGTGTTCTAAGTGTTTTTAATCAAGAAAGGATACTGGATTTTTTTTAATGCCTTTTCTATGTCAATTGTGTTTTGTTTTGTTTTTCCTCCTGTGTATTAATGTGATATTCTACATTTAATTGAGTTTCAGATATTGAATCAACCTTGTATACCAGGAAAAAATACCATGTGATCATGGTGTATATATATATTTTTGTATACTGTATGGTGGGGGTCACATCTCATTCTTTTTCCATATGACTTCCCTGTTATTTCAGCAGCATTTATTGAAGTATTTTTTCGGGGGTAATGGGCTTGGTGCATGGGCTGGGAATTGAACCTGGTTCTCCCACATGGTGGGTGAGAATTCTATCACTGAGCTACCCTTGCACTTCCTGATGTATAATTCTTTTAATATGCTGTTAGATTTGATTTGTGGGCTTGGAAGCAGATCCTTCTCCATTTGATCCTTAGATGATTACCACATGAGATCCTGAAGCAGAAGATCCAACTAAACTATATCTGGACTCCTGAGCTACTGAAACTGTAAGATAATAAATGTTTGTAGTTTTAAGCTGCTAAGTTTTTGGTGATATTTGTTTGTGGCTATAGATCACTAACACAAGGGCCTAAGTTGGAATATTTGTTTATTATATCAGGGTTCATTTGTTGACATACATTTGTTCATACATTCACAAATGTTTATCAAACCCCTAAGATGTGTAAGGCTGCAAGGTATCATGGTGAAAAAGATGAGAGGCATCTATTATCATATCATATGATGTCATGTTTATGAACTAAGTTTGGGCATGTCAAACAGAAACACAAAAAATTAATGTTCTGTTCAGTTAGAACAATTCAATGAGAAAGAATAATAATTATAGCCTGTGATGAATGCTGTGATGGACAAGAATTGAATGTAATGGTAAAAAATAACAATAACAAATAATAAAAATCATTAACAATCATTGAACATGTGTAATATGTCAAGTACTATTTCAAAACATACTGTACTCTGTTTTAGAAATTTATATGAATTCTAGGTATTTTAAATAAATTAATACATTTTTTCTTAGAATATTTCTATGAGCACCTTCATTTTACACGTGAAGAAACTAAGGCACTGAAAGATTAAGTAACTTGCCCAAAGTCTCCGGTAATTCAGGGACAGACCTGAAGCTTAAACTCCAGTGGTCTTGCTCTAGAGCCCAAGTCTTTATACAGTGGGGTCCGCTTTAGGGGGGACGGTTGAGAATTCTTCCCTGGGATTACCTTTATGTGTGTTGTTTTAAATTAGAAGAATCCAAAGATGCAAATTAGCAGAGGAAAAGCAGTTCTGGCAGAATGAACAAAAATTTAAAAAAAGCTGTTAAGAGGGGAAAAGTTGGCATGTTATAGGGGTCCACAGAAGGCCAGTGCCACCAGACTGCAATGAGCATGGGTGATAATGGAGCCATAGGTAAGGGTCAGATTATGCAAAGCTTTCAGTCTGCAGTAAGAAGTTTTTGTATTCTGTTCTAATTAAAATGGCAAGTGCCTAAACTGTATTTTGCAAGGGAGTGGACTGGCTGTTTTGGAGACTGGTTTGAAAGGGATAAGTAAGAGTGGACATGGGAAGATGAGAGGCAACTGAAGTATTTCAAGGGAGAGAAAATGGTAGACAAACCCAGAGCAGAGTCAGAGGAGGCAGAGTGGTGGATAGGTTAATGTCTCTTCTTTAGGAAGAATGATAGGACTTGCTGAAAGGGGTGAAGATAAAGAAAAGGGAGGATGAATACCAATATTTGAGCTTTAGTCCTGGGTGGATGATGGTCCCCAAATAGCCCATTATGTGCCAATCACTGTGCTGAGTTGGATACAATATGCTTCTGGTTGAGGGGTCCCTCAGGCTAGGGAGAGAAAGATAGTGACAGCTGAACAACTATAATACGATGTGATAAAACAGAGAAGCATTTTAGTGTCATGGAACCATGGAAAAGCAAATGATGCATTATGCCTGGTTTTCCAGGGGTGGTGTGGGCTGAATATCAGGAAAAGCTTCACCAAAGAGAGGGTATTTGAGCTGGACCTCAGCGATCAGCAAAGGCGGTGTGGGTAGGAGGAAGCAGAGGCAACTGCCTAACAAGGGCACTGAAGGATTTATTTAAATAACATCACATTTTTTTCTTTTACATTCCTCATTCCACGAAGAATCTGAAGTAGTTGATAGAAGTACAAAAAGTATGAAGTGTTCATGGAACAATAAATAATCCGGGGCGGCTAGAAAATTGAATGCATAATAGGAAGCCAAAGTTTGAAGTGGGCAGTTCAGGAGGCAGTCATGAAGATTGGTATGCCACGCTAGGAAGGTTAACTTTCCTCCTACTGAGACTTCATGCGGTATGACACGACACCTTGTTAAACACAAAGGGATTAGTTGAATTTCAAATATCAATAAGACCCCACCCCTAAAATAGAAGCAAAAAACCATATCTTTGGGAACTGCTTTGCCAAAGATCGAACTGTACATGTATTTATTCATTCAATAAATACTTAACAATATACTGGCACTTTATTAGTCAAAATAAGATAAACGTGACTCTTCTACTCAGGGTGCATACAATCTAGTTGGAATGACTATTATTAAACTGATAATCGAGAAAAAATCATTAGAATTGTGTGAAGTGCTTTCAAGTAAAGGTGCAGGTTGCTATGACAATATCTAAAAATGGGAACTCAACCTAGTCAAGGAGGTCAAGGAAGTGATAATTAAGGCAATTAGGTCAAATGATGAGGGATCCTCTGTGGTGTATGAAATGTTGGTTTCATAAGGAATAGGTAAACAGCATTCGTGTATATCTGTTTATTCGTTTATCTAACATGTACTAAAGTAATCCTAACTATGAAGCACTATGGGAGAAACAGGAACAAATAATGTAACACTTACCTATAAAATCGTCTAGCACTTAGTTTACAAAGCATTGTCATCAGACGCTAGTTCAACCACCTCACCAAACAACACTCTGCTAATAGATATTTAAAAACATATCTCACACTGATGATTAATGCAAGAACACTCTTTCAGCAGTCATGGCTTTTGGGAACCCAGAGGTCAGGTAAGAAATGCAGAGATGTCTTTGGCTCACAGAGACTTTTACGTGATTTTATTGACGATTGCATGATCCATAGGAACCAAGGTAACGATTACCCTTGCCCAGCTGAGAAGACTCAATTTGAACAAAGCATATATGATTAAAGCAGCCACAAAACAATAATAACTGTAGCCTCTTTTATTATAACATTCTTCAGGCTTCTTGAAATGTGTCTCTATCCCATCATCCTAATGACCAATAATTATAGGGTTGTAGGCCTGACACTGGACATCTGCTGCTAATTCAGTGACCTTTGTACCCAGCCATCAGCTCTGATACTTTCTGTTTGGACCCTTGCCGTCTTATAAGCACCAGCAAAGCCACAGAGTACTGAAGAATTCAGGTTTTAATTGGTATCTCCCCCGGAAAGGTATATTTAGGTCTTTTTCCATGTCCAGCAACAACAAAGAACTAAAACCAATATTACATGGAGTATATATACCAACTAGAGAAAAGGTTAAGGCAAGATATTCTCATGTAAAGTCAGTGCAGTTTGTTATTGGATGGTTAGGGAAGCCAGAGCGCTCCCCAAATTTTACTACAATGAACCTATAGAAGAATAGGTCAAAGTGAGGTTCAGAGAGGCCCATTGATTTTCTAAAGGGCAAGTAGCCAGTAAAACAATGCAGCCTACTCTTCAAAATGAATCTATTCAGTATATAACCAAAACTTATTTTTCCATCACCACCACCATTTAGGTCCCTATTCCAAAAGGAAAGGTGAAGTTTAGCAGGGAAGTTAAGACGTGACTATAAATAACCATATTAAAAAATGCAGTTGAAAGATGCAAAAAGACTGGCTTCTTTTCAATGGAAACGGATAAAAGGATTTATGAAAGAAATGGGATTTGTAGTATTGAGCTTCTGTTCATGGCAAAGGAGCCATTTCTTTTGGCATAAACCATCTTTTAGTATTTAAACCACAGAGGAGATAGTATGAAGCTAGATATGTGCCAAGGATGGCATTGCTGTTTTCACTTTATTTATTTTATTTTAAAGTATTATTGGGAAGCTTAAGGTCAATTCTGGGATTTCTGTTTGACAAAAGTATGACTAGCTTAGCTGCATTTGGGACAATTTACTATGTGATAAAAAATGTCATTTGTGGATGCTTTTTCTGTCAACAGAGACTAAGGATTTCATTACTACAAGAAATGCCTGTCTCGCTGTAAAGGTCAGAGGCATGTTGTAGAAAATTCTCATATATTGTTGTCACAAAACTCTCTTCTCTTCTCACAAAGTCTAGAATGGGCACTCTCTGAGGGTTTGCTATTTATTATATAGAGAGCAAATGTGGACACATTGTTATAAAACATACTAACATTTTAAATTTGACACATTTTTTATTGGCAGAAAGAGATGAAGAGAGAGAGTTGTAACTTATACATTCTAGATGTTTGTGGGTGAAAACAGTGGGCATGTGTGGGAAGTAAGAGACAAGAAGGGGAGAAAATGTCTCTGCTCAGGTCATGTCCTGCCAACCTCTTTATGCAGCTTAACTCAGGGGATGGTACTTTGTGGAAACTGAATGACTAATAAGACAGGGCCAAACACCAACCCTGAACCGTGGCAGAATGTTACAGGTTACTGTCCAGAGTAACAGCTAGTGTCCTCAGAGGTAGCAGACAGAACTTAGTGTGATTCTCAGAGTAATCACTAAATATGAGACCTGGTGTGAGATGCTTATTTGCTCTCAGCCCTACTCAGCAGGGATGTTGTAGTTTTAAAAAAAGACACCTAGTTTATTGGGAGGGCTAAACAATGTGGCCCATTTTATTTCCCTGCAACCACTACTTAAAAATATGCTCTGTTGGTCTCTCCTTACTCCAACAACATCTAAGGAGAATTTTATGGCTTTAGATCACTTTTATAGGAGTAAATGTTATTTGGGCCAGTAAGACCTCATTTGAGGTATTTAAAAGGTGTAGTCTAGACATCAGTAAAAAATTTAAACTTGTCTTAATTCCATTCCATCTGAATTGGGGAGGTAGTATGGTCTCTCCTTTCACATTCTTCACTGTTTCATTTTTTCTCTGTCTCCTTCCTTCTTCATCTTCAAGATCCTTCAGGATTAAGGAGGAGAAGAGGAAAAGAATCAAAGGTAAATTTTATTTACCTTGTCCTCTGAACTCAGGTGAGCTGGATGTGGGGGTGAATTAAAGGCTGAAGTGTTGGTGTGGTCACTTCTTGTGTACTCAGGAGAACAGTTTAATATGCATGCTTCATTGCTCTCTTCAGAGTTTAGCAGTACTTATCTCTAAGCATCTGTAGCTGTGTAACTTTAGGCAGAATGCTCAGACAACAGAAACATACCATTTACATCCAGGATCACATATAAATTTCACAAGACAGTGCCTGGTACATTCTAGAACTCAGAAAAGGCTCGGTTTTCTCTTTTTTAAATCTTTTTTTTACTTGTTGAGGATCACTTAGGCATTCCTGTAATGCAACAACTTTTATACTTTTTAAGGGATATTCAAATCCAACACTCATATTCTGGCATAATTTAAATAAGTAAGAAAGCTAAGAGAAAATAAAAGTAAATGTAAATTTTAAGAACAGCCTGCTTGGGGAAATGGAGAAAAGTAACATCATTTTACACTGAATAGTTCTTTTTCTTTTTTTTTTTCTTCAATTCAGAAGACTGGAGGCTTCATTTAGTTGCCTTTTCCAGAAGCTGACTTTTAGTTCAGCTCACCTGCTTTCAGAACAGGTTGCTTCATTTTACCTTAGCATTCAGCTGGTGAATTTGAAATTGCTGATGAAAGCTACTGTCAAATCCCTGGTCTATTTTGATAATGATTTGTACTTGTAAGGCAATCTGCCCATTAGTGTAGCAAAGGAGAATTGAGACAGCACTTCACAAAAGGATCTGTGAAGCAAGCACGGCAGCTTCGGTGTCCGCTGGGCAGGAATTTATATTCCTACAGCATTTTGACTCAACACACTAATGTGGGATGCATGGGGGTGTTTGCATTTGGTGCCAGATTGTTTCCCTACCCCAGAGGCTGTCCTAAGAAATTTGTTATATTTGCCTTTGCTTACCAAGTGGAATTTAAGTTGCCTTTTATTTAAATGCTAAGTTACAGCACAGGTTATCTATGTTTTGTCTCTGCATCTTATCTGTGGCTGCCCAGGTATAATGACCCTCACAATGAGTGTGTGTGTGTGTGTGTATTCTGTTGACTGTGGAATATATTAGGTGGAATATAATCTGTTTTTATTAACCTACTTTTGTTACTCTACGCAATGACTGCACTACTAAACCAGAGGCTATTTATGGATCATAAATAAGTGGTGAAATCTCCTCCATCCATTCTACAAACTGTCACTTTTCCCTAACATCTCAAAAAATGCAGCAATACTGAAAAATATATAAAAACTCTGATCTTGAGTAAAATAGGCATGAGTTTAAATTTTACTCTGTGTGAGTTTAAGTAAATACCTTCCTTTCTCTGAACTTTTTTCAAATAGCTACATTTTTACAATTCAGACCTTTCAGGTTGTACAAGAAATAAATGAGAATATATGCATGGAGTCTTAACTCCAAATGGACTTTGGGGACCGGCATTACCTTGACTGGGCATTGCTTCGGAGAATAGGAGGTGGCCCTGCTTGGCAGGAAATCAAGATGCTGTTTAAGCAACTCTGTGGTCTTCTTTTGAGATGTGAGAAGGAAGCTCCATTCTCCCTTTTGATTCTTTACATGTCAGGAACTTGTGTTCATGAGGAAACAACGCAATTGACCTTTGTCTTCTCTGCCTTGTCAGGGTCAATTTTAAAGGTGAAGATTTCTGTTGGGATGGTTGTTACCTCTTAAAAGTTTTAGAAAGGAGATGTTTAATGTGTCCAGAGGGTTAGGACTATAATATTTCACTCACTTTTCTTAGCATCTAGTTCTCTTAGGACCATGGCAAAGGGAAAAGAGCATGAGTATTAGAACCAGGCACGTGGGCGGGTGATTCCTGCTTGTGCTTATTGCCACAGTGACTTCACTCAAGTTAATTGATCTATAGCAGCCTTCTTCCAATTCTTTGAACAGTCAGATTCTTTCCTGTCTTACGTCCTTTGCTCCCTCTTTTCCCTCTGTTGAAATAATATGTATTGGTTGGGGTTATCCAGGGAAACAAAACCTATAGAATGTAAATATTATGAGTTTTATTTATATAATTTATATATTAAAAGTATGTATTATGCATTTATTTATGTATTTGTTCATAATATACCACAACTGTGGTATGTGCAAGTCCAAATTCCATAGGGCAGGCCAAAAGCTGGGAACTCCAAAAAGGGAAGATTTTCAACAAATTCCCAGGAAATGCTGACTAGTATAGAGATGGAAATCCTTCCTTCTGATTGCTGAAATGATCTGTTCTCCCTTTCAGACCTTCAAATTCTTGGATAAGACTTCTCCCATTGCTGAAAGCTATCTCCTTTGTTGATTGTAGATGTAATCAGCATAGATGCAATCAACTGACTGATGATTTAAAACCATAAAATATCTTCACAGTAATAATCAGAGTAGTGCTTGCTTGATCAAACAGCTGACACCATAACGTGACCAAATTGGCCAATGAACTTAACCATCACACCCCCATTGCCCCTCTTCTCCTAACTGGCTACTTATCCTTCCAGGGTCAGCTTAAGAATTACTGTTTCAAAAGACCTATTTCAGATTGGTCCTCTTTCTTCCTTTAGTCTTAATCACGGAACTCTGATTGCTTCCTTCACCTATCAGCGTCTGAATCGATATATTTATTTGTTTGTTTACTTGATTGTTCTGTGTCTCCCTCTATACTACTATAAACTCCTTACAGGCAGAAACCAGGTTTGTTGTATTCATTAGTTAAACCTGCGTCTCACAGAGGGACACATATAAAGCACCAAAAAATATTAATTGAATGGATAAATTAATTCCTCAGACTGAGCATCTTCATCTGTAAACGAAGTAATAGGAATACTTGGTGCAAGATTTAAGTGAGATAGAGATGGAAAAAATGTGGCAGCGTGCCTGCCCCAGAGTTTGATTGACATTATCATTACGTGTGCTACTAATCCATTTTAGTCCAACAAGTATGTAAATTTGTCAAACTCCTTAGCCCCTCTGACCTCACTTAACCAGGCATCAGGTTATTTTATCTCAAAGTTCCCATATAATTTCTTGTAAGCACAGAAAAAAAATTCTATACCTGAATTTTTAAGCACGGGTCATGACATCTTCTTGATAAAACAATTAAAAAATGTTATGTCACATGCCCAAATATTTGAGTTATTATGTATTTGAGAGCATGAAACTATTCTTTTTCCACTGGGAAATTCATTACCACCCAAGAGAAAAGGGGACTATTTCACTGGTTGCAATTCTGAGGCTTTCCAGTAATAAAAAGAAGAGCTAGAAATAACATGATTTCTCTGTTGTGAAAAATACATGTATAAAATTCACTGCAAAATTAACAGCTTTTATCATTTGTAAAAACTGGAACTGCTTCTCCCATGTTTCTAGATTTGCTCTTCTGTGGGGGAGGGAGGTGGGAGGATCCGATATTCTGATTTGATATATTTGACTGAAATTGTGTGCTTGCCTCAGGGGAATTGCAAAGAAAGCACTCCTTTGCCGATGGTGATATGGCTCATCTCATCACCAGGTAGTGGGGAAGTTCTGCTTTCCTGTGCCCCCATGTAACTTGCTGATGCAACAGAACATAATGCTTTCCCTGACTTTTTAGGGCTTGTTTCAAACTGCCAACCTAATCCAGACAGTGTTTCTTCCCAAAATGCCTTGGGGAGATATATTGAGAGAGCAGATAGAATGGCTTGAGTCATTCTTTCCTTTATTTTCAGTCACTATGACTTGGTGCATTTTGCTTTTCATTTTTAGCAGATTCCAAATAACACAATGACAGCAACAAGAGCTAACATTTACTTGGGATTTATTTGTTTTGAGCACTGTTCTAAGTAGTTTACACGTATTTACTTCTGACGTTGTGGAAATTATTTTCAACTACTCTTCGAGAGAAAAAACTGAGGAACAGAGAGGTTAAGTCACTTATTCTGAAAGGTAAAGTTCATAACCAACAGATTTAGGACTTGAATGCAGACAGAATGGTCCCAGTGCCAGAAATGTCAATCCTCAGTGTCAACACATGTGGTAGGCTGATTCCAAAATGGCTCCCAGTTCTTCCTGCCTCCTAGTGTTGAGCTCTTATGTAATTTTCTCCCCTTATATTTGGGCTAGATCTACAGGCCTGCTTCTAACAAATAGAACATAGCAAAAATGATAAGATACCACTGGTTTTAAAAGCCTGTGAATTCCATCTTTCTTGCTCTCTATCTGGTAAGCTGTTCTATGAAGTCCACTTAACAAAGAACCAAGGGTGGCCCCCAGCCAACAGCCAGCGAGGAACCGAAGTCTTCAGTCCAACAAATCCTGAGGGACTAAATCTTGCCAACAACCATCTGAGTGATTGCAGAAGTGGCTGCTTCTCCAGATGGGCCTTGAGAGAAGCAGAGACCCAGCCAGCACCTTGATTGCTTTCTTGTGCAAGAACCTGAGTCAGAGGATCCAACTAAGCTACCCCTATATTCCTAACCCATAGAAACTGTGAAATAATAAATGTGTTAAGCCACTGAGTTTTGGGGTGATTTATTTTACAGCAATAGATAATCAACACAGTACTCTAGCAATCATTTTTTACTCTTTCTCTTCATCCTTGCTACTTTTCTTTTTTCTTTTTCTGAATGCTTGCTATATGTCAGGCAATACGCTCACATACATTATCTCATTAAATCATCATTACAGCCTACAATAAAACCTGATGTATATTATGAGCCTCATTTTACAGGTCAGAAGTGGAGTCTCAGTAAGTTTTGTGGAAACTATATAGTGTAATGTAGCTAGTAAGTGGAATTACCATATAGATCTCTTAAGATCTGCTCATCTTTTAAAAAGTTAAAACACGTCTTCCATAAATTATTTCTCTTTAATTTAACCCCTAAACCCTTAATTCTAAAATAGATATAAAAATTACTCACTTGTCTATTATTCTTTGCTCTGTGTCATAAAAAATAATTACTAATACTAGGTATCAGTATTGAGTGCCTTCAATATGCTAGGTACTATGTTGAGAGATCTTATTTAATTCTTATAATGACCATCTAAAATAGGTCTATTACTTCCCTCATTCTTTAAATGAGTAAATTGAGGATCACAGAAATTAAGGAACTAACTGTAATCACAGAGAAATAACATATTGGGTTGTACTGATCAGCTTTTATTGTGGTTATTTACGTCTGATTTTCCCAATGGATTCTGAGCTCCAAGAGGGCTTGCATCTTTGCAGAACACGTTGCCTAGCAAATAACTTACCCATATGGATGCTGTATGAAGGTTTAATGAACAGAACTCAATTTTGACCTCATCCCCATGCTATGTGTATGAATAGTCAAATTCATTCAGGGAAATATCAATACTGAGAAAACTCCCTCTGTTCTTTATGAAATCATAGTAACTGTTTTTCTTTCTCTAGTTTTGGCAAGATGTTTGATGAGATAGTTGGATATAATTTTTGGGGAAAAATGAGTTACAAAAACCTGACATCCTTGACACCCAGGCATCTTTGGCTCACGTAGTATAGAATCAAATCTTCTTCAAAATCTGTATGTCCATCTCATATCCTTTACAACTAAAAAGGATATATAAGATAGTGAATTCTGAGATTCTACAACATTTGTCATTTTCAAATAATTAAATAAATACTTTCAACATATCCCTCTTGTCCAAAGAGTTGAAGGCAAGAAACCCATATACAGAAAGATATTTTTAAAAGGAGAATTCAAACCAAATGGTATTTGGAAATTAAAATCATGAGGTAACCATGAGGTAACCAGGAAACTCTTTATTCAAACTCCCACATTTCAGTAAATTGTAAAATTAATTTTTTGGGGGGTTCTTACTGAATTGTTTGTAATGGACTTATAATAATGCAATTTTAAATTATCAACCTGATTAATTCATCCATTTACTTAAGAAAAATTTAATGAATGCTTACTATGTCAGGCACTATTTTAGTAAACATTCATAGTATAAAAATGAATGAAAAATGGTCTCTGTGCCTGTGTCTCTCAACGTAATGAAGAAGATAGGTGTGGATATAGTAACAGAGTCATCTAAATGCAAAAGCAGGTGTGTACATTAAGAACACAGAAAAGGGAGTGTCTTCTCTCCATGGTGGAAAGATATCAAAGTAATATATGGTATATAGTACTTTGAATCATTCTTATGATTTCCATATGTGCTTCAAAATTCTCTGGAATTTTCTTTAAATGAGATATAAACATAGAAGCTACCAAATAAAGATAGACATGTTGGAAAGTTTTGGCTCTCCTATAAAAATTTCCAGCAGCTGAGTCACTGAGAAATATGGAACATTTAATGTTATACTTCTTTGTACTAACATTAGCACAGACTCATACTAGGCAAACTAGGAGTGTAAGAACTACAAATACATTTAATTCCCCAAATGTGTCTCAACTTTGAAAACACCTGTGCTAAATAACTTTATGCATATCCGCTGCGATGATTCAAAGATTTTATAACTATGTGACACTTTGCCTTGCCAGATTTTCTTTATTAGTATTCAGTTGGAAACCCAGTGCTGCACTACGGAATATCGAATTTAATGATCCTGAAGTCCAAATAGAATTACCTTTATCCCTCAAGGAGCTTCCAATCTAATAGAATTATAAAACAGGCCAACTTGTAGACTTATTATTGTTCAGGGAGATCCATTTATGCAATAGAAGTGTTATGAATAAATCACATTAAATGGAATCATAACTTATTTTCTATGGTAGTCATTATGTAGAAAAATGCTGTAATGGTTGAAATAAGACTCAATTTAAAAAAATTAAGCAATAAACTTCATATTTGTTTTATAGACTGCAATTCCTTCTTCCTTTCTCTTTTGAAACACATTTCATTATATACCCTTTCATTCCTCCTATCCATTATCACCATCATCTAGCCACCATCTTGTCAATTTCCCATTTCTTTGAAGGCGTTTTCTTTCTGTATGATATTCTCATTCTAAGTGCTGCCTGCACTATAGTTAGTTTACACATCTACGTGAACAGCATAGCTAATAACCCTTTAGTTGTTGAGAATATGACTGCTTCTCGAGCACGTTATGTCCAAAATGGAATTCATGATCTTCTCTCCCTTGTTTCTCCCATCAGTTTTCTTACACTCTACCTGCAATTATCTTGGATTCCTCTTCCTTTCCTTCCCTTTAAGCTATTATCATCAAAATCCTGTTAATTCTCCCTTATAGAGGTTTCTCCTTTTCATTGTTTCCTTCCTCTATCTTTTTTAGCTCTTGTCACACTTGTATTCTTACTGGTTTTCCATATTCTAGTCTTTTCCCCTCAAAACCATATAGAAAGGTGATCTTTCTATGTAATTGTTTTTGCTCATCATTCATCTTGGGCAGAGGACACAATGGATTTCAACTATATGTCTCATTCAGCTTTTTTCCCCTCAGGTATATTTGTCACCTTTCTTTTATTCTAAGCAGTTTATTTACTCCATGTAGAAAATTGGAAATTGCTGACATGTTAAAAAATTGGTTAACATTCCATTTTCACCCTTTGTAATATGCAAGAATATGGAATAACTGCATTCCATATTTAAATTTAAAAGTACCTTTTATATGTCTTGGGAAGTTTTCTAGCCTTCTCCATGAAAATATTATAAATTTTTTATTTGTGGTGTTTCCAGATATTTGTATAGCTATTTTAACCCAAAACTATTTTCTTTCATTATACTCTCTAACTGATAGTTATTGGTTTGTATGAAAGTTGTGGATGTTCATTTATATTAAGTCTTATTGCTTGCCAAACTCTTCACCACTTATAGGAATTTTCAGTTTATTTTCTTGGAGTTTCAGGGCACCTAATTTTATATTCTGCAAATAATGGCAATTTTCTGTTCCTTTCTTTTTAATGTCTTACATTTAGATGGAATTCCAGGAAAATGCTAAAAAATGGAAATAATCTTCATCATTGTCTTGATCTTGATGTCATTGGGAGTGACTCTGGTGTTTCATTAAGTATTATGTTAGGTGTTAGGTTTGGTGATATTATGTTAATAAATATCATTTTGTTTACTTTCTAAGAGTTTCAACCAGAGGCAGATATTTACTTTTTATCAAAGGCTTTCTTGACATTAGCTAAGGGAAAAAAAGCCTGCTTTCTTCCTTTAATTACTTCTGCAATGTAGACTTTAATATGTTTTTCAAGTGTAAATGAGTGTTCCTCTCTCTACCAGCTTGTAGGTATGACTGAAGACATGTTGATATTAATTATACAAAGGTTGATGGGTCACTGATCAGGAGCCCTGCCCCACTAACTGTTCTCAAGCTAGTACTACCTCATCCCTCATCTTAGTGATTTCTTCCAATTTCCAAAAGGTATTTAATTTAATAGGTACTCAGACAAAGTTAAGTTCATGTTCTCCATTTTCACCTTCTTTTTGATTTCCAAAACTTTTGAGAAAGGTGTGTGACTGCCCTGTTTTGCCAGTGATATACTTCATGAGAAAGGTGTTTTCTTCATTATGGATTCATGCAGATGTTCCCATAGATTAGATCTCTCTGGGCACCAAATGTCTCTCTGATTATTTTAAAATTTTCTGTACTACAAGTTCTATGCTGAGTTTCATATATGAAATAGGGATCCTTCCTAATTCTATTGTTTCTGGGGCACCATAGCTATGTTGCTTGTATTCTAAGTATAACGAAACATGTCAGGTCAAATAGATATCTGGGAGCCATTAATCTAATAGCTGGGCAGGTTCAGGCAGATTATGAGCTGTGGAATTCACTCAAATATAATAATATTATTAATTAGTTATTAATCTTATTTCATCAAATTTATCCAGCTGTTCAGTCGTCTTTTCTATTGCCTGGAATACCCCCAACTTCTTCACCACTTCACCTTTGAGCCTTTAAACTTCAGTTTCATTATAATCACCAGTTTTCAGATCTTATGTCTTTTTATTAGCTTTGTCCTTAATCTTCCTGAAATAGATCCACAAATAATTTGCAATTTGTAGAAGTTCAAATTTCTGTAACACGGTTGACAATGTCTTAATTTTCTCTTACTCTTGAATGATCATATCACTGAATATAAAGTTCCAGGATTCCAATACATTTCCATCAGTCCTTGAAGTCATTGCACCGTTGGTATAGCATTCAGTTTAGCTGATTATTACTTTATAGGTGACCTACCTTTTTTTGTGTATGCTACATGCCCAGGGTCACGTTTCATTCCTTTTCCATGTGAGTATCCCGTTATTGCAGCACCATTTGTTCAATTTTTGTTTGTTTTTTTCTTTCTTTGTTTACTTGTTTGTTTGTTTTTGGGAAGTGCATGGGGCAGGAATTGAACCTGGGTCTCCTGCATGGCAGGCGAGAATTCTACCACTGAACTACCCTTGCATCCCCTCGGTGACCTACTTATTTTTCCCTCCCTAGAAACTTTTACATCTTATCTTTATTCTTGTAAACTTGAGGATGTGTCTGTCACTTCATTCCTTGGACACATTCATCCTGAAGACTGATGCTTCTCTTTACCACTTATAAATTTACTATTATCATTGTTGTTGATGTTGTTTATTCCCCTTCATTTTCTCTATTCTTTTCCTATTGGAATTGCTATAAGATATTGAACTTCCTGAATTGTCTTTAATGTCTCTTAACTATTTTCTATTTTTTTTTTGTTTTCTTTGCTTTATGAGTAGAGACTTTAAAAAATATATCTTCCAAACTTTTAATTCTTTCCTGCAATTATTCTATTAACTGCCAAAGGGCCTTTTTCTTCTCTGATTGATCATTATTCTTAACGTTGTGTTTATATTTTATCAATGCTTAACTTCCAAATCTCTTTTAAGACACTGATGAAAATTAATTTCTTTCAATTATATGAATTATCTGTTTTATCTGTGATTGAATGTTCTGTTTGTTTATGTAAACCTCACATCATTCCTTCATGGTACCAATTTTCCTCAACTGTGACCCATGAGTGTTTGCTACTATTAAAAATAAAGGACTTGTTTAACTATTTCTAGTAGTTAGCATGAATTTCTTCTGCTGCTGAATATGGAAATTAGTTTCCATAAAAGCCTTCTCTCCAAACTGGGAGGGTTTACTGGATGCCCTTTATATGTGGGCAGGGTTTATTGACAGGAAGGTCTAAATGTAGGGTGTGGGTTGGGGAATTGGCTACTGATGATGGAATGAGAAAAACTTACTGTAGTGCCACATTCTCAAGTTTTAACTATCTCAGGGTAGTTTGTTGGTTGGCTTTCTTCCTCCCTCCCTCCCTCCCTCCCTCCTTCCCTTCCTCTCTCCCACCCTCCCTCCCTCCCTTACTTTCATAACCTTCCTTCCTTCTCTCCCTCCCTACATTCTTTCCTCCCTCTCTCCTTTCCTTTAATTCTTTCTTTCTTTCTTTCTTTTTTTTTTTTTGAGGAAATCCCTTTGATTTTCATTCAAGCAGTAAATATTGGGTTGATGGTCCCTCATTTTGCATGCAGGCCATGTGTAATATGTGGAGGACTGATTAACATGGTAGTCTGTTCTCAGAACTATTATTAACAAATTCCCTTGTTTAATGTCTCCCTTCTCTACTCTTCTTACCCGTTAACTTCATGACTGGGTTTACATACATTCCCAACATTGAAGTTGCCCCACGTATTTATTTCAGACTACAAATTCGTTATCTATTTTGTCAACCTATTTAAACTACAACCTATTTTCCAGAAGTTCGTTGAAATTTCTCTTATGTTGTAGTTCTCCTGGATATGCTGATGTCCCTGATGTGATTTCTTTTCTGTTATGAATTTACTTCTTTCAGGAATTCTAGACTTTCATTTAAGTGGGGTCTTGGGAGGGAGAGGACATAAATTCTGGTGCTCATTATAATATCATTTTTTAAATAAAGCTTTATTGTTTTTATAAAATGATACATCATGATTATTGCAACGTCATGCAATGCAAAAACACAGTATAAAGATGTATGCCAAAAATCATGCAAACGTCCATAATCCATAATCCATAAAATACCTGTATTTCTTTGTATATATAGAAATGTAAAAAATAGATGAATTAGAGATACGTTGATGGAAAAAGTTATAGCTAGAGAATCATATTAAAATCTTTTTTATTAGGAAAAATTGTATTTTATTTTTTCAGAACCCCATCTTGAAGAGGTATTTCTGTGCTCAAATTAATTTCAGTAAATATTACCACCCAGTAGTCTTTGGTTATGAGTTAAATCACATAAGCACCTATTCTCAAATCATGTGGGTTATAAACTGGAACTTATTCCCAACTCTAGCCCTTTCTGAATACTTCTGGGAATCCCCAAGTGATCACTTTGATTCTTTTACATCATTCTAGGCTTCTTTTGACTCTGGTCTTTACTGCTCACAGTTCCTTTATGCTGTATGACACAGGCCTCTAACCAAAGCAATACACTCTTGCCATATTGCTGCGGCCACTAATAGTTTCAAACTTCTAGTGTCATTACAGTTTGGAAGTTCTTTGTAAATGTTAAGAACAATGTGTTTCCTTTATTTCACATTCAGCTAAAAAGGCATGGAATCTAAAATCTTAAAATTTTATCGAATCAAGTATCTTAGATCAAGAACGCAATCTTTTCTTTTTCTTTTCATAGAATATTCCTATTCAAATAGCAGCAAGCTTGGTCTAAGTAATACCAAACTTGTCTGTTTTTAGAGGACTCCAGTGCCTGATATTTTCACCTGTTACTTGGGACCCCATCAGTCACCGTTAGGCAAAAATAGGTAGATGCCAATCAAGGGGAGAAGATAATTAAGGTACACCAGCCATTATGCACAAGTTTATTTCCAATTTGACTAAAACTTCTGTTACCTATATGATATTCCTTCACATTATTACACAGTAGAATATATAGTAATTCTTTATAAATAAAAATCAATCCAAAATCTTTTGTCATATATTGCTCACTTTAAATTTTGTTTTGTATTTTATCATGTATGCTCAATTGACATATTTTTATTATTTTAAGGTAAATCCCTCAAATTTTTATTTTTATAGTTTTTTTTTAATTCTGCTCTTCTTAGTTTCTTCAGTAGATTTTATTGTTCTTATCATAACTTCTTGACATGTTAGAAATTTAATGGGAGGAATTTGCTCAATAGTGAAGCTTATCCCACATCTAAGATTTTTTAAAAAATTATTTTTATCCACCTTATTAAATACTCCTTGGTTGGTAGTTATATTTTCTTTCTGTTCTTATAGAAATATTTATTAAGAATAGGATATTTCAAGTTTTCCTGCTTTTAGACTTTTATTTTTAAATTTTGGTTTTATACCAGTAGGGCCAGAGAATTTATCCTGTTACATTTCTCATTTAGGATTTATTGTATTCTCATTAAAATTTATTTGAATTATATATTTTTTGTAAATTTTCCAAAAATAAATGTACTTTATAATTTTTAAGGCAAATAATTCAATGCCTATACTTTGATTTGATATTATTAATTAATTATTCCAATTCTCAGTGCCCTTAATTATTTTTCAAACATTTTCTCTGGTATCCTCTAAGAGATTTATCTCAAATTCTCTCTCAGAGTTTGGGCTATTATTTTCTCCTTGCATTTCAAAATATTTTTGATGTATAAATTTCAATGTAATGCTTTTTTAATCTTATAAAAATCCATGAATTTAGAGTTTTATGTAAAAAATAAATTAGTGATTAATCTATATAAAAATTTCCACTTTGACTTTTATACATGTTTCCCTAAATATATTTAGTCATTCTTTGATTTTAACCTTTCTATATTATATTGTTTTGCTCTGCCTTTTCAAATTATTTATTTACTTTTTCTGACTCGATCTAAAAGCCTTGGTCTTTTAATGGACGAATCTTAAATAGTTAGATTTAGTATCGTAACAGTTATAGATCTATTTTTTTAGTTACATTTTATGTTTTTAAAAAATATTCTGGGGATTTGGAAAACATATTTTATTATTGTAGTTAGTAAATGCTTTCCTTAATTTTCAAAAAATGTTCTGATCATTAAAGTCACAAGGTAAATGGTTTCTTTATTTCTTCTCTACAGAAAACAAGGCACTTGATAAAGACTTGCCTCCATGGCTGATCTTTTATAAATATAATCTTAGTTTGTAGCCTCATATTCTTGTAATTTATTTTAAAATTGTGTGTTACCTTCTAATCTTAATTTTAATACATTTGAATTTAATGTTTTAAACTGCTTAGTCAATTCTGTTTTTAATTAGTTTTACTGCTCACCTCCATTCCCCTCATTCCACAATTTATTTTCAAATTCTTAATTATGACTACTCTCTGAATCATTTGGAGTCTTCTTCAAAAAGGGTAAATGAGGAGCATATCTCTTAGTTCTTGTTTCTTTGATTTCACATTCATGGGCTACATTTTTCTTTCAAAACCCCATTTTGATATCAAGTTATGCAGCTCAATTTAGTTTTCTTATAATATTACAGAAATATCTGAGAAAGTCCTGACATTTCTTCTAACAGAAAACTACATTTTCTTTATTTTTTAGTCTGAATGCTCAACTTTATTTTCGTATGTCTTATATCTTATATCTCTCATTAATTCTGAGTATATTATTTAATTTTAATTTTCCTTTTCTAAGCCAACTCTCTTTCCATCTCATCTTGTTTCCATATTTTCTCTATTTTCATGACTTTCTGATGCTGTCTCAAAAGGTCATGTCCTCTTGCCCTAACATTGGTGGATCTGTGTAGATCAAAGTTGGGCCAGAAACCAGGCTAGGGATTCATCTTGGCCTATTCTCTATGCCCAAGTGATAGGTGAATTTTTTCCCTAAGCTGTAGTTGGATATGAGATTTTTGTGCAGTCCTAGCCCACATATGTTTTTCTGCTACCCCACAGTGTGAAAAACAAAGACTAGAATCCTAAGTATATGACACTTCTCAGGATTTCTCTTTCTTTCTTTGGCCATAAGGTACCTTTACTTACAAGTTCCTCTCTTCTCAGAATGTTATGCGCCATAACAATTATTCCTCTACTTTAAGATCAATAATAGCTCTCCTGAGGTTGTAATTTCCATCTGAATGTAGAAAGTAAGATACTATGAGAGATGGGCTTTGGCAATTTTTCTGGATTACACACCTTGTGTTTTGAGTCATTGTAGAAGAAGGGAAAAACAAACAAAGGATTTTCTTACCACTTTCTTGGAGGATCACCGGACTACAGATTTTACCTTATACTACAGAATCAATTCTTATAGCTAGTAGAAATTTTTCCAGGTTTTGGCAGTAATTGAATAAGCAGTCTTCAGTCTTGCTCTGGAATTACTTACTTTTAGTTTCTTTATGTGCATTTTAAGGGAAATTAAAAGGGATTCTGTCATGGGGACCGGACTGTTACTTTTACATCTCTCATAATATTGTGATATTTGTGAATTTTAAGGTTGTCCATAAAGTGAACTCACTTGTCCTTATAAAGTGAAGTTTCTTATTGTTTCCCAATAAAAACCTTAATGTATCAATGAGGAGAACCACTTAGGATGTGTTGTTTTCTGTATTGATTGTATCTTTCCTTTTTTTCTCATCCACATCTTGCTAATCCATCAATGTTCAAATAATAAATCATATTTTATATATATTATGTGTGTGTGTATGATATGATGTATAATAATATATCCCTTCATTGAACTCTCAAAATGTATTCTTGATATTACAAATTACATGATTAAAATTACAATTTTTAATCTTCTGATTTTCCATATGTCTAATCTTAATTCCATTATTAGAATTCTTTGGCTTGAGGGCCTGTGTATTGTGCTATATTTACTTGCTAAGTATTCATTGAAAATGCACAGTAAACTGCTCTAGGCTCTATGAGGATATTGAAGATGAAAAGTCCCAGGCCCAGATGGTTTAATATCCAGTAAGGAAAATTTTCATAGATAACTCCAAAAAATATACAAGTCACCAAACTATAGGTTAAGAAATTGCACATCCCATACAATGTTATAGAATCAAGGATGGAGAAAGGTTTCTGCTGGCAATAATTTCAGAATGGCCTTAATGACATATGTGTGAAGTAAGGGGGTTCAGAAGTATTTATGGACTGATTATTCTGGAGAGAAAATACCTTAATTGATTGGATGCAACATCTTAAGTATGTGCATATGTGGGTGAAAAGAAACTAGGAAAGGTCTTTGAAAATCACTAAAGAATGGATGAGAAAATGATAAGGTTTGGCAATTTACTAGATTTACGAAAGGCAGAAATGATTGTGTTTCTTGAGCTAACATTTTAGATATCAGGATGACTAAGCTGCTAGCAGCAATACATTTTCTTCAAAACTGGCTTTGCCTCCTTACTAAAGCTTTATAATGATGCTATCCAGTTCAAGAAATAAAGTGATGCTGAATCACATTCCAATTCTGAATGTTGCTCAACAGATATCAGGTTTTCACCTAACTAGCAAATTTGTAATGGATTTTAACTTTCCTTTCATGGCAGTCTGGTTCTTGCCTGTCTGAGCAACATATGATAATGTGATTAATTACTCTAATTTGTCTTCAGTAAATATTGATTTCATAGTTTCAGAATATATAGGTTGTCATCTTCAAACAGATATACATCTAGTTAATGAGCTCATGTGGTACATGGCATTTACTGGAGCATGATAATCCATGCAATGAAATCAAGGTGTTGCAAATTAAAACCCAAATGTTCAAATAACCATAGCAAAGTCTAAGAATGGTACTTTCCCTTTTAGACTTTGAACTGACAGCATTTAAATTAAAATGCTAGAAAAAATTTTATTATCCCATTTACATATTAATTATATGGCTCTTTATATTCCCTGTGTAGGTCTTACCTCCGTTTTCATTTTTAAGATAAAAAGAATCAGACTAAATGTTTTTTTTTAACACATTTAATGACACTGGCAGAACCAGTATTTCTTTTTTCTCTCCTTCACAAACAGGGCATTTAGCTACTTCACAGGCTTTGGGGCATAGCATCATGCAATATAGGAGCTGGCACTCACTGGAAAGTTCTGTGATACCTCCTCCATTTTTCAGTTCTGTTGAATGAAGCATAAGATTTTCCTGTAATTCAAGTTTCTGTTTTTTTACACAACCTATGTTGACCCCTACAGATTCTCTTGATGATGTGCTGTAGGGGGTTGCTGAGTAAATGTTGAATTAACTGATAGTATAGTTTCTACTGTTAACTATTATTAAATATGAGGGCAAGATTTTCCTGAGTCCAATCCTTTGGTTCTCATAGATCTCTAACTGTGGCTTTGAAATTATTTATTTCCACATTTACCACTCTGGAACACAATTCATTGGGCCAGGGCAGTGAAACCTATTTGATTTCTTCTATCTTCTGATAGATTTTGTATGATAAATATGTTTTAATGTCCTTATCTTATTCTTTAAAAGACAAGGCTATAGTTCTGACTGGAAAAATGGAAGCTGAATAATCAGTAAGTTGTTTTGTCTCTGTCTTTTGGGTCATTTTTATTCTATCAATTCTAAGAACTCCTTACTTGTACTTTATTTTGATCTCTGGTTTTGTGTGGGTCTTTGCTTGCTTCTGTGTTTGTTTGTTTGCACTTTAGCCCATCCTGCCTTTTTACTGTTCTGAAATGATTTTTAGTGGCATGCATTTGTCCCTAGTTATATGGCTCTCCTACCTTTTCTTAATGCCTTTTGAAATCTGACTTCTCAAAGAGATTTATTTGTAATTGCATAATATATTGTTGGTATGTTGCCTGTTTATTAATTAACTTTGGTTTAATCCCTTTAATACTCTCTGTGTTATCTGAGATATTTGAAACTTGTGTTTCAAAAAATTTACTCTTTAAACTCTCCCATCCATTTAAATCATACTTTCTTTTAACCTTGAGTTTATATCTATCTTTCTCCAAACCTTTTGAAATCTGTTTCTCAAGGTTTATAGGATATGTCTAAATAGACCCCAGGCTACTTTTCTTTGTAGACTCATAATCAAAAAAGCTAATATTTTTTCAGTGTCAACATCTGGTGGCAACAATGAGAAGTTATTTATCTGTTTTATGTATGACATTGGCAATGATCAAAAGAGTATAACCTACTGATTATGAAAGTATTGATAAGCAGGCACTCTAATTTCATAATGTAGAACTTTGTCTAAGTCATTCTAAAAGAGCAGTAAGAAATTAATATGAATTTTCAACAATTTGGAGATGGTTAAGTTAATAATGATTTATCAATTAGTGTGATATTATGTAGCTAATAAAACAATTTAGACGAAGTAAAAATGGAAACTGTTTTTGATAGTAATTGCTAAATCATTCAGAATATAAAATTATATATATCTTTATTGTAATTACAATAAGATAGATTGAATTACGTACCCTGGCATAGTTATATTTTCAATCTTAATACCTATTCCTGTGGGTGTGAGCCCAATGTAAATAGGACATCTTTAAGATAATTTTAGTTAGGTTATGTCACAACTGAAAAAATGTGAGTGTCAATCTGGATTACTCGAGGCTTGTAAAGGGAACCCCGAGGTCACAGAAACCAGAAAGGAGAAGACATTGTCACATCATGGGAGACAGAGACAAGCCAAGGAACCCCAAGAATTGCCAGTAGCTAGCACAGGAACACTATTGACTTTGAGGAGAAAGCATCTCCTTGCTAACACCTTGATTCTGGGCTTCTAGGCTCAAAACCATGAGCCAATAAATTCTTGTTGTTTAAGCCAATCCAGTTTGTGGTATTTGTGATAGCAGCTCTAGAAAGCTAAGACACACCATATATTAGATGGTTGGATAATTACATGAAGAGAATACATGCAAAAAAAAATCTTAAATTGAATCAATTGGGTTATGTATTTTTTCTAGAAAGGTATTTAATATTATATAGATTTTTTTTAATGACAAACAAAATGATAAGATAAATGAATTATATGGTAAAGGTATACATTTAGGAGCATTCCAGGGTAGTCTCCTATCACTCTTGCCATCTTTGTTAGTACAGGATAGACAGTTTATCTCTTATCTCATTCCCATCCAAATGTCCCCCACTCTGCTTTCTCTGTCTTATCTCTGCTTTGTATAAAGTATTCTGCACAATACTGAATATAAACTCAGTATTTTCATTACTGACATTGCATGATTGACATTACAGTCTCTTTTCTTTCACTTAATGTCCAAAAATAATTTTTTAAAAATATGCACACTTTAGTTATGAAGACCTTCACCAAGATTCAATGAAGTATTTGCATTTAGTGTTACCTTTATGAGGTAATATTTTCCTTTAATATTCAATCGTATTTTAATTTATTAACATCTGAGATCTTAAATTGTTAGCTAACCAGATTTTATTTTGAGTCCAGTTTATGGTGTTTCTTTTGCTTTATCTGGCTGATA
Source organism: Myrmecophaga tridactyla (assembly GCA_004026745.1). Taxonomy (NCBI): domain Eukaryota; kingdom Metazoa; phylum Chordata; class Mammalia; order Pilosa; family Myrmecophagidae; genus Myrmecophaga; species Myrmecophaga tridactyla. Next base: position 46,099 of record PVIY010015012.1, read on the forward strand.
TTCCTTCCTGACCTTAAAATTCAATGAATATTCCTTAAAATATATAGAGTTGGTGATACCTGGAATACTATGATATAGTATAAAGAAGCTCTGCTTTTGGAGGTAGATATACTAGCATTTAAGTTCCAGGTTAGCTACCCATAGCTCTTATTCTGTGAACATTTTTTAAAAAGTAAATCCATACCTTAAGAGGTAACTCATACTGAGAACTCATTATTAATAAGTTGCTGTTCTAAGTCCTCTCTATATATGAATTCTTCCTCATAATGACCCTCTGAAATAACTACTATCATTATCCCCTTCTAATAGAATATGTAATTATGTCATAAGGAAGTTCAGTAACTTCCCAGAAGTTTCAAAGTAAATAACTGGTAAAGCCAGAATTAAAACTCAGGCAGTCTTAATTCACAGTTTATGCCTTTTACCTTACCCTACTGTGTTGCCCAGTCATTTGTCACTAAAATGAAGATAATAATTGTAAATTCTACCTCACTGGATTGTTAGGAAGATTAAATAAGACAGTACGTCTAATATAGACTATAACATTGTTTTTCCCTCCCCCTTCCACTTTTCCCTTCTCTCCCTCCTTTTATTATTTCCCTTTCTCCTTTAAAGCACTGATCAGGGATTAACAAAAGAAAATAACTCAAAGGTTATAGCTCAAAGTTGCTGTTTTTTTTTTTTTTTTAGTACCTCACAAATTACAAACTTAAGCAAAGCTCCTTTATAACTCCCCTCTCCCACATTACATAATTCTCTACCTTTTCCATGTATAGGCTTTTGCCCATATGGGATTAGATACTCTCTACAAAAAAACTTAGGAAGCTGTCAGATAGAATGTCAAAAGTGAAATAAACTTGAAAATAAATTGTGTTGTTATTATTGTGTTACCTACAAAGTGATAAAGCAAAGTGATTAGATTTCAGAATGAAAAAAACATGTCATAGTGAAAGGATCAGGGGCAAAAAAATTTGAATTCTCAGCAGAAGTATAGTTTTGATGGTTTGGTCTTGAAAATGATTAGGAAGCTAGGGTGAAGTATCAATAAAATGAGTAGCATTATCTTACATATTTTAGTTAAATATCTGCTGTTTTAGCTTTCTAGACTGCCAAAAACTGATCCCATAAAATGGATTGGCTTTTAACAATGGTAATTTATTGGCTTATAAGCTTAAAATTTTGAGGCCATGATAATGTCCAAATCAGGGCACCATGAAGGTGATGCCTTCTTCCTGAAGACTAGGTGCCAATCATCCTTGGGTCCTTTGCTACATGGCAAACCACATGGTGGAATCTGTTGGTATCTCCCTTCTTTCCAGATTTTGTTTTATTTCAGCTCTTTGCTTCCATGGATTTCTCCCTCATTGTCTGAATTTCATTCTCTTGTATTAAAGAGACAAGAGACCCCAGTAAGAGGATTAAGACTCACCTTGAATGAGGTAGGTCACTCCTTAACTTAAGTATCCTCACCAAAAATCCTACTTACAATGAGTCCACACCCACAGGAATGTATTAACTTTATGAACATACTTTTCTGGGGTACATATAGCTTCAAACTACCATATCTACCTTTAAATGGTATGATTCACTTTCTCAGAAGAAGGAGTAGGAGAAGGCTATTGGAAATTTTTTCTGAAATATTTTAAAATATGGAGAGAAGGTGATTCAGACTGTACTAGTTGATGCCTTCTTGAGCAGATTTGTAAGTAGACACATATTCTTGTTATTTATTCAACATCTCTTCAATGAAATGAGAAAAATCAATTATTTGGATCACTAAAACAGTTTCTGTGAGTGGAAAGTGGTTTGATTGATTTTTTTTTTTCCTACTTTTTAACTAGATGGGTTTGTAGCCTTAGGAGATTGCCTATTTTTCTGGCTTGGAGATGGAGGTGGTTATCTGATTATCAGGGCCTTGGGCATGGCATTCCTGATGGTGCTAGCAAATGGGGAACTGAGTTTTGAATGAGGTGAGAAATTAAAACTAATACCTCTGAATAGGCTATAACTTCAGTAAATTATAGAGTAAAAAATAAGCTACACAGCACAGAAAAATGATGAGAAAGTGTCTATATCTAGGCTTGTGTTCTTAATTGAAGGGAGAATTCCTTCAATTCTCTATGTTTGAGATTTAAATTTATACTATTAAAATGTTTTGAAAATGTCTGTGGTCAGAAATAAAGATAATAATAGCCCTGGCCAATAGTAACTATTGAACTTATGGTGGAACCAAAAGGAAAATCACTTTAGAAGGATGCTTCTGTAATGCAGTGAGGCAATTTCACACATAAGAATAATTACTGCTGAAGATGAGTTCTCAATCAAAAATGCGTAAGTGTGCGATTCAGCATGGGTGAGACTTGGAAGTCAAAGCAAAATAGAAGATTAGGGATCCATGAACTTCAGATAAAAATCACCTGAAAAATAATATAAAATATTGATATTTAAATTGATTGAAACAAATGAAGAGATTTCAAGTAAAAAAAAACAAAAACAAAAATAAGACCTGTAAAAGAGAGCGACTGAGCTTTGAGAAATGAAAAATATGTAGCCATTGAAGTGAAAAACTGAATAGATGGATTAAAGTAGTACATTAGTCATACCTGAGAAGAATATTAGTGTATGAGAATGATATCAGAGAAAATTACACAAAAAATAAAAAGAGAAATTTTAATTTTTTTTTAAAAATAGGAAAAATGTTATAAAGACAAGGAGGACAGAATGAGATGACTAACATATTGTGATAAAGATTCTGACATAGAATAGGGTAATGGAACGTGGATAACATTTGACTAAAATGTCTTTGTGGTTTTTCCAGAATTTTTGAAAGATAAGGCTTTTTCAACTCAGAAATCGCAATTAATCCAAGAAAGACTAAAGTCAATAAATAGATTTGTAATTAGATATGTATGTTTCAACTCTAGAAGAAAAGTATAAAAGTAATAAAGTGAAAATCTTAAATGCAACTTAAGGCAAGAAATAAAAATTAGACCAAAACAAGCACATTTCTTGACAAACCCAATAGAAACTAGGAGGCAGTGCAATAATATTTTCATAATATTCAGGGGAAATAGCTAACAGTATAGAATTCTATATTGTTCATATTGATAACTCAAGATGATAACAAAATAAAGAACAATTCAAACAAAAAATGTGAATATTTACCACACAAAGACCCTGATGAAAATATTTAGAAATAATGTAATTTAAGTGGAATAAAACTGAACCCAAGAATCCAGAAGGAAAGAGTCAAATGCAATAAAGGATCTTGAGAAAATCAATCAATGAAAACATGAAAAGCATTAGCTACATAAAACAATCAAAATTGAAATGACAATCATTGTAATATAAAATAGACTGGTCTAAACTATTATATAACATTATCTATAAGATTGGAGGGGTGGTAATTGGATTAAATATGTGGATGATTCTTGCTTTAACAAAAGGAGATAGAGATAAATTTTGTTGTCATGCATTTATGGTAATGATATGACAGCACAAAAGAATAAAAAGAGAAAGTGATTTTTTTCAAACTAAAAGAGAGGGAAGAGGCAATAAAAATGCAAACAATTCAGTCAATACATCAGAAGACAAGAAAGGAGGAAAATGTAACAAATAAAAATATTGAAAATAAAATCATAAAATAAGATGGTAAAAGAATTCTGCTTCCACTATGAAAGAAAAGCTTGTATAAGTCTAACTCTGACACTGAGAACAACAACCAAATCTGATTGAAGTTGAGGAAGGAACAGCTAGAAGGCATTAATAAGCAACCAACTCAGAAAAAGGCTGAACCAAAATCATGAAGATACAGGAAGCAAAAAAAGGAAGTCACAAAGTTCTTTCCACTTTTTCCTGTAGGGCATTTGCTAATTCACAATGCCAGGGATAGAAACTGCAAGGAAAACTTGCCATGTTTCTATGTCAATCTCAGTGGGTTGAGATGTGATAGATTGGAATTCAGAACGTCTAAGGAAACCAGCCATGAGTTGGAGTAGATACTTTCTGCATGCACTTTCTGCCCAAGATCTATGCTAATTTAGAAGCAGCAAATATGCCAGGAAAGATTCTGAGAAATAGCAGCGGCTAAGAGTTTAAAGGACTGCTCAATATTTAATCAGTTTCTGGTGATAGGAGATAGAGATTGGAATTGAAGCTCTGCCAAGTTGGGGGGCCATGGCCTGGGAATAAGGGCAAATGAGAAATTAAACCTTAAAAAGCCTTAACATACTCTTCTTTGGATCAGTCTGATCATCTAGATTCTGTATTCCCATAGAAAGAAAATTAATTTCCTTTGGAGGAAGGTAATGTCAGTCAGAAACTCCTGCGTACTATAGCATCCTACCAAAATTTATCAGCAATGTCAAGTAACAGAACCAAAAGTTTGAAAAGTGAGAAGTAAATAGAAACAGACCAAGTAATTTACATACTGCAGCTATTGTACTTTATCCTTTAAGATAAGTATGATTAATATGTTTAGGGAAATAGAATAAAAGAAATTCTCCAGAGAAATAAAAATAAAGAAAAAAAGTAAGAATTTTAGAACCAAAAATAAAACTAATATTAAGAATTCAATAGATGGGTTTGGTAGCAGTTTAGACATGGTAGAAAGATTAATTACCTTGAAGACAGGGCTGTGGAAAAAGCACCCAGAGAAAGAAAGGATGAATGATAACTGCTGAAAAGAAGACTATATGAGGCATGGTAAGATAACATAATACACATACAATTGGAGGCTCAAAAAGAAAGATGAATGAGAATGAGACAGAAACAATATTTTAAGGAATCCTGGCTTAGAATTTTCCAAAATTGAAGAAAGATCACAAGTCACATATTTAAGGAGTTCTTTGACCCTCCAAAAGAATAAATGCAAAAACCCCTGCAAATTAACAACTTTATTAGTTGCAGCCTGTTTTTAAAAATGGTGATACAGTTATACTCCAGCTATAATATATGAGAGTTCTATATGCTACATCCTAGTAAAAGTTTAGATTTATTTTAAAATGTCATTCTGGGAAAAATATAGAGGTATAGCATTGTGGTTTTAATTATGGTACATATGACCAATAAAGCTGAACATTTACTCATTTGCTTTTATTGGCCATTTGGTATCCCTGTTTTTGAAGTAACTATTTAAGTCTTATACCCTTTTTCAAATGGCTTGTGTTTTCTTGTTAATCTATAAGCATTCATTTTATATTTTTAAATGAGTTTTCAGCTATGTGTATTGCAAATATCTTCTTCCAACCTCTGGCTTGTCTGTTCAGTCCCTTAATGATGTATTAAGTTGGACAGAAGTTATTAATTTTTATGAGGTTCCCTTAATCTACCTTTTCCTTTATTTCTATGTCTGGTTTAAGGAATCTTTACTCACACCAAATAAATATTCTCAAATTTTTTTCTATAGCATTTATCATTTTAACTTTCACATTTATAGTTATGTTCCATCTGAATTATTTTTTATGTGTTGTGTGAGATAGGATTAAAGTTTGCTTTTTAAATTTTCATTTAAGTATCCAATTGACCCAGCAAAGGGAGTAAATGGAAGCAAACCTTATTGGGGAAAGGAAATGATTTCAGATGTTAATTTGAATGCATAGATACAAATTAAGACAGATCTAAAGGAGATACAGAACCCTAATATAACAAAATTTATGCATATATGTATAATTGTTCTGCTTTTTCTCTTAGATTCTTTAAAAGACATAAAATTATACAAAGTAATTATTATAACAATGTATTTTGGGGCTTGTGATATACAGAGACATAAAATATACAACCAAAATAATGCAAAAGAAGAGAAAAGGAAATCATGCCATATAGGAATATGTTTCCATACTTCATTAGTATTAAATTTCAATAAATCTGAAGTAGATTCTGATATTGTTATGATATCAATTGTAAGCCTAGAGAAACCAGTAAAGAAATTACTCAAATATATGTATCAGTGTATACTGAGAAAATCATTAATTAAAGGAGTACATTAGAAAATATATTCACTTATTGCAGAAGAAAGTAGTAAAGGAGGAATGTAGGAACAATAAGGACATAAAAGATATAAAAATAAAAAATAAAATGGCAGACATAAAATCTGACTATATCAATTACAACATTAAATGTGAATGGATTAGACTATCCAGTCAAAAAGCTGACATTTTCAGATTGTATAATGTTCTTTCAATAACTGAGAGGATAATTAGACAGAAATTCGACAAGGAAACAGAAGGCTTTAATACCATTGTAAACAAATTAGTCCTGGTAGACATCTATAAAATAATCCACCCAACAGCAACAAAATATCCATTCTTCTCAAGCTCATATAGAATATCTTCTGGGATAGTTCATATGTGAGGCTATAAAACAAACTTCCATACATCAGAAATCATTAATGTGATTCAAAAATCATGTAATAAAATTAGAGATTATAAAGAAATTTAGGAAACTTACAAATGTATGGAAATTAAACCATACACTTGAATAACCAATGAGTGAAAGAAGAATTCACAAGAGAAATTAGAAAATATTTTGAGATGAATGACAATTAGGACAAAACATACCAAGCTTATGGGATATAGTGAAAGCAGTGCTCAGAGGGAAATTTTTCCACTAAAGTGCAAATTAAACCTTAAGAAAGGCAGAAATAATAAATATTATAGCAGAAATTAATGAGAGAATAGAGAGCAATAACGAAAAACCAGTGAAAACAGAAGCTGGTACATTGAAACGATCAACAAAATTGACTCAATTTTAAGCAGATTCACCAATAAAAAGAGAAAGAAGGCTCAAGGTACTAAAATCAGAAGGAAAGAGGGGGTCATCTATGAAACCTGTAGAAATAAAAGGATTTTGAAGGAATATTATGAACTATTGTATGCCAGTAAATTAGGTAACCTTGGTAAAATTGAACAAATTCCTAGTAAGACACAAACCATCAAAATTGACTCAAAAAGAAATAGAAGTGGAAACTTTGAATAGGCCTATAACTAGTAAATAAAGATATTAGTTATCTTGAGATAGAAGAAAAGAGGAATGTCAAGGAGGAGGTTTTAATTATAACTATACTCCTTCAAAAAAAAAAAAAGGGAGAGAGAGAAAGCACATATGCCAGAATGTTACCATATAATATTCTCTGTGGTATGTACATATAGGGATCTGTTATCTTTTCGTATTTTCAACATATTTAAAAATTTTTTTTTTTTGCATGGTTAGGCACTGGGACTCGAACCCAGGTCTCCGGCATGGCAGGTGAGAATTCTGCCTGCTGAGCCACCGTGGCCCACCCCATATTTGAAACTTTTATTACTAAATGTTATATTTTAAACTTCTAGAATATTGCTTAAAACTGTAATAAACCACAGACCCAGGGATAACAGGCATTTATCCAGTGCCAATAAGAAATTAATCTATGGATTGTATACCTTGAGCACTTGGTAATCCAGGGCTGTGTCTTCATTCTGGCTGATATTTAGCAATATTGCAAACATGCAGAGATGTGTTTACAAATATCTCAAACCATCCTTGATTCTTTCATTGCTGTTCCATTATTCGTTCCTGACCCCTTTCCCCATTACATTTCCAGATGCCCATCCTATATGTATCCATTTTGTCAATTTTACTGACTGTAAACCTCTTGAGGACAGAGCCCATGCCTCTTATTCATTATTCTATGCCCAGTGACATAAAATGTTACTGTCATATAGCAAAATACCTAATGTGATTAAATTTCAGCAAGATACCCCTTCAATCTTAGGAGGCAGTGTATTAGATCTGTAAAAGGTAGACTCCTGAGGATATATAATCAATTCCTCAATAGTAAAAAGGACAACTGTTGAAATGGTGAAACTCCAGACACCATGATAGGGAATATCACAGAGTTCAAGGAATTGAGCAGCCTTTAAGGTGATCACACATTACACAGATTACGTGACTATCAACTTCATCTACTTAGATGACTGATTTTTACAGTTGAAAGCTGGAGCATAACCAGCACTTGTCAAATAACCATCAGTTGTTTTAAAAGCTGGTAAGGCATTTACAGAATGAAGGGTGTTTTTTTCTAGTTCATTTTCCCCCTTATAAATCTAAAGCAGATTATCTTTGAAAAAAATCAGAGCAAGCTAATTTGGAATTGATGCACTGCTAACTTATTTTAAGTAGAATTTAGTGTGCCTGTAAAATACATTGCCGTTAGTGGCATCTGGCAAAAGCATTCATCTATTTGAGAACTGTGATAATGCTTAAAGTAGATAGCAGTTCCAAAACCAGTGATTTTTCTAAGTGTATGGTGACTTGAGGCTTCATTGATCTTTTATAGAAGTGACAGTAGTGTCTTCTGCTATGATACAGATAGGGTTTAGAGCAGAGGTCACTATTGACATACACAGACTTCCCTCTCTTTCTCTCTCTCTCTCTGTCACACACACACACACACACACATCTGCCTGTTTATTGCTCCCCTGCCTTTCCTTCCTTCTTTGTGCACTGAAAGACCATCTTCTGAAATAGCAGGAT
>PVIY010015013.1:0-54962 GCA_004026745.1 Myrmecophaga tridactyla
TCTAAAGTGAGTCTCTTGTAGACAGCATATAGATGGGTCCTGTTTTTCAATCCATTCTGCAAGTCTGGGTCCTTTGATTAGGGTGTTTAATCCATTAACATTTAATGTTATTACTGTAAAGGCAGTACTTTCTTCTACCATTTTGTCTTTGGGAATTTATATGTCATGTCTTATTTTTTTTCTCTTTTTAGCTTTACTGATAGCTTTCATTGCTACACTCTTCTCCAGACCTTTCTCCTCTGTCTTTTCCTATCTGCATATGGTGCTCCCTTTAGTGTTTCTTGTAGAGCTTATCTCTTAGTCACAAACTCTCTCAGTGACAGTTTGTCTGAAAATATTTTAAACTCCCCCTCATTTTTGAAGGACAGTTTTGCTGGGTATAGAATTCTTGGTTGGACATTTTTCTCTTTCAGAATCTTAAATATATCACACCACTGCCTTCTCTTCTGAATGGTTTCTGCTGAGAAATGCACACATAGTCTTATTGGACTTTTCTTGTATGTGAGATTGCTTTTCTCCTGCTGTTTTCAGAATTCTCTCTTTGTCTATGATATTTGAAAAACTGATTAGTAAGAATCTTGGGGTAGATCTATTTGGATCTATTCTGTTTCGAGTACACTGCAATTTTTGGATCTGTAACTTTAATATCTACCATATGAGAGGGAAATTTTAGGTGATTATTTCTTCCATTAGCCTTTCTGCTCCTTTTCCATTCTCTTCTCCTTCTTTGACACCCATAACACATATGTTCTTGTGTTTCATGTTGTTATTCAGTTCCCTGTGAAATATGTTCATATTTTTCCATATTTTTCCCTATCCTTTGTGTGTAGGAATTCAGATGTCCTGTCCTCTAGTTCACGAATCCTTTCTCTGCCTCTTCAAATCTGCTGTTGTAGGTCTCCATTGTCTTTTTCATCTCTTCTGTTTTGACTTTCATTCCCATAAGTCCTGCCATTTGTTTCTTCACACTTTTGAGTTCTTCATTATGTTTGCCCAACCTCTTCTTTATCTCCTTTATTTCTTTTGCCATATCTTCCCTCAGCTCATTGGTTTGATTTTTGATGTGATTTTGCATATCTGTTCGAACTTCCTTACTTAGTTGTTTCAACTCCTGTGTCTCATTTGAAATGTTGGTTTTTTCTTTTGACTAGGCCATATTTTGTATTTCTCTAGTATCAGTCATTATTTTTTGCTGGTATGTAGGAATTTGTTTTCCTTAATTAGTTTATTCTGGAGGTCATTTTCACTCTTTTATCTAGGGTTTTCTTGTTGGTTGGCTTTGTTCTCTATCTGTTCTTTGGCATTCAATTAAACTTATTCTAGACCTCTAGCATAGATTTTGTTTAACTGTTTAGGATTTTTGAGCTCTTGTTTTTCTGGGTTTTTTTGTCCTTGTTTTTTTTTTTTTTAACTTTTTAAATTGTATAGTGTAACATATATACAAAGCAAAGAAATAAAAAAGCAATAGTTTTCAAAGCACTCTTCAACAAGTAGTTACAGGACAGATCCCAGAGTTTGTCTTGTGCTACCATATAATCCTCTCATATTTTTCCTTCTAGCTGCTCCAGAATATAGAAGGCTAGAGAGCGTATTTTTTTTTATCATCACGGTTGACTTTTTTTTATTTTTTGTGAAAAATATCATATAAGAACTTTATGAAAATTTCAGAAAAGCTATAAATTTCAAAGCACAGCACCACAATTAGTTATAGAACATATCTGAGAGTTTGATATGGGTTACAATTCCACAATTTTAGGTTTTTACTTCTAGCTGCTCTAAGATACTGGAGACTAAAAGAGATCTCAATTTAATGATTTAGCAATCATATTCATTTATTAAATCCTATCTTTGCTGTATAACTCTACCATCATCTTTGATCTTCCTATCTCTCTCTTTAGGGGTGTTTGGGCTATGGCCATTCTAATTTTCTCATGTTGGAAGGGTCTGTCACTAATATGGAGTAGGGAGATGGAACTTTTAGCTGATGTTCTGGAGAGGCTGGGCCCTCTAGGCTTCAGGATTTATCTGGTCCAGGGACCCATCTGGAGATTCTAGGTTTTTTGAAACTTACCCTAGTGCATTAAGATATAAGATGAGAGGAATCTTATATCTTACTGTAGGTGTTCTTTATGACTAGCTGGAATGGTCCTGATTGGGGTTTGGCAGGTTATGATAGGTAGCAATGTCTAACTGAAGCTTGCCTCAGAGCAACCTCCATAGTAGCCTCTTGACTCTATTTGAACTCTCTCTGCCACTGATACTTTATTAGTTATACTTCTTTTCCCCCTTTTGGTTAGGATGTAATTGTTGATCCTACAGTGCCAGGACCAGTTTCTTTCCTAGGAGTCATCTCCCATGCCACCAGGGAGACTCTCACTCCCAGATGTCATGTCCCACGTCGCGGGGAGAGCAATGATTTCACTTGCAGAGTTGGGCTTAGAGAGACTGAGGTCACGTCTGAGCAACAAAAGATTTCCTTATATTATATGGAACCTGTTTTTGAGGCAGGTCTCCTCAGATATGATCAACCCCAGTCAGATTTTCCTAGACCAGATAGGCCCACATCTCAGGAGGAAGTTTTAGTTTTCCCTGAGGGTGGGTACCCAGCAGGTTGTCTGACTTTCTTAAGAGCCTCTAGACTCTGTGCTTTACCTATTCTGCCCAGCATGTGGCACATGTCAAGCCACAGCATCCCACCAATGTAAGGCAATATGGTGCCTTTAATTCTCAGCAGCCTCTCCTTGCTAGTAGTGTGGTGGAGACAGAGGCAGAGATAGGAGGCAGGCTTAGGTTGCTTCTGTTTTCTAGCCCCTGGAGCCTGTATTCCCTGAAGGAGGGCTACCACTTGAGCTGGGCCCTGCCCCTCTTTTATTGGGGAATATACACCCTTTAGGAAATTATCCCCTTTCACCTGAGTAATTACTTTGTGTCTCAGAAATGCCTTAATTTCACCCTTGCCTAGGCAGTGCTGAAGCCTGAGAATGCTTGCAGTTCTATCTAATGAGAGTTCAGTGTGGGATCACATCTGTTCTACCCGTTTCAGACTGGTATATGATGTCCCCCCAACAGTTGTTCCATTCAGTTCCTGGCTATTTACTACCTACCCTGGAGGATGAACTAATTTCCATACCTCACCAATGTGCCATCTTGCCCTGTCCTTGACTCCCTAATATTTTTCTGCATTTTTATATTATCTATGAGATTGAAGTCATGTACACATACATGTCTGTATAATAGAAATACTACATAATGATGTGCTACTGTACATCTCTGCCCAACTTATTAGGTAATACATTGAATTATTAGGTAATACTTAAAATTGGCCATCGTATGAGTAATCAGCAAGCTCTACAGACCAGGGTTTTTGTTTTAGCCTTTGCCAGTACATCACTGGGTACAGACAAGAGTGAGAAAAGCAAATGGTAATAAAAACATTGAATTCTTGTATAGCCAATTGAATGTCAATAATATTTAAATCAATCACTAATAAAGAAAATAAACTGAGGGAGTGAAAGGCAGCCAGATTTTGCTCCATTTCCAGTAGCTGCAGTGCAGCTGCCCTGTCCTCTCCCTACTTCTCTGCATTCATTTGAGCCCAACGGGCTTCCAAGCCTGCGGCCATCAGCTGTGTACACTCAGTGGAAGCTCAGGAACCATTTGAGAAGTGTAACCTAGAGCCCTGAGTCAAGAACACTGTGTTTGTAATATAAAGTATACAGTGAAAGTTGCAGCTAAAGTTGCATGGCTGGTGGTCTGAGAACACTTATCTTTCTGCCTTGCTACATGGTCTAACTTGCTTCTTTTGTTTAATTATTGCTCTCATTCTTCTGGCACAAAATGTCTGCTTCAAGAAAGTGAAATCAATTCCTTGGGGGCAGGTAAAGTTCAACCTGCCTTTTGCCTTAATATATGGTAATAATCCAACACTGCATAATAACACCAGATGCTAACACAAGTTATAATCCCAGACTACAGGCTCAATGTGTGTGGTTGAAGCTCTTTAGTACCCCAGAAAAACCTTGTTTTTTTACTGATTCAATCTTTTGGGGGCAGTCATGTTTCTTTTAATCCTAATTCAGTATTGTAGGGTGGAAACCCTCTCATTGGATTGTTTCCATGGAGAAGTACACTCTGATGGAGATGTGACTGCCCATTCAAGGTGGGTCTTAATTAGTTTACCAGAAGTCTTCAGAAGAGGAAACATTTGGAGACATTTCAGATGCAAATGCTTGGCGAATAGTTGCTTTAGAGTCAAAAGATACACAGACATTTAAAGATGCTTGGAGTGCTGACAGAGAGAACAAATGTCTGGACATATATATTTAGAGATGCAGATCCCAGCAGACGTTGCCGTGTGCCCTTCCATGAGATGCTAAGCAAGCCAGAACCCAGAGTTGTGTCCTGGAGGAGCTATGTGAAGGTTCACAGATGCTTAGAGAGGAAAGCACTGGCATCAGAAGCTGGAAGCAACTGAACCAGGAACAAGGATCAGCAGATGCCAGCCACATGTCTTCCCATGAGACATCCATCAGCCTTTCTTGAGGCAAGGTATCTTTCTCTGGATGCCTTAGTTTGGACATTTGTATGGCCTTAGAACTATAAACTTGTAACTTAATAAATTCCCCTTTATAAAAGCCTGTCCACTTTTGGTATATTGCATTTTAGCAGCGCTAACAAACCCAAACACTCAAGCACAATGGAGAATTCCAAGTCGCTAAGGTTGTTCAGAGCCTCAAGAATTGCCAAGTGCTTGTGGAGCACAAACATAGACGTTAGATGTTTGTGCTAATCTTTTGTATTAGCACCCCCCCTTTTGGTGCTAATACAAAGTTGATTCTTATCTTTTAAAATGGTTAAACAGATTTAAATGACCTTTCAAATATGCTTTCTAGCTCTCATTTCTCCAAATCCCCAAATAATATGATCTTTCCTTCCTTCCACTTATTTGTTCTAAGCATTATTTGCTCTGATATTGCTTTCTTCAGATTAACAAAATGGTTAAGAGCTATGGGCCCTGGGGTCAGAGAGTCAGAGGTCAAGTCCCTCTGTTCACTTGCACTTATGAGCTGCCCTTTGCACCACAGTTTCTTCATCTATAAAATGGGAACAGTAATAGTAATACTGAGACCCAGGTACTAACTCACTGGGTTAAATCTCTCATAACCTGTGTGACACACAAGGGTTTTACAAGTGTCACAGTTATTATATTATTATTACTATTATTATTCTTTAGTTATTTTCATGTGATGCTATTCTCCTGCACTCCCATACAATTTCCTTTCTTCTTTCATGATTTCTTCATCTTTTTTCTTCCCTTCCTAGGCAACTCTTTGTTTGAGTGTTGTACTTTAGCCACTATAAAAAGAAAAAAAATGCGTCAACTTTTACAAATGTCCTAGCAAAATTATTAAGTCCATTATCATTTACAGTTACTGCCCTGAGTTTGCAGACAAATTTCAAACATTACACAAGGTTGCAGATGCAGTGACAACAATCTTAAGATTTCAGTCTTGCAGGCATTTTATCCAGCATGACACTGTTTAAGCCAATCTGGTCAATAAACCCTGCCTCACAAAGAGCAGTTCATATCTGAAAACTGCTGAGGAATGATTGCCTGAGGTTTGTACCCTGTGCCAGAAAAGCCCTGAGCTTGGGCTCGACCCGCGGAGACCCCTTCCAGAGGTGGTCGGATGTGGGCATCACCATCTACCCCTTTCTTAGTTTCCTGCAGTCCTCCCTGCCCTGGTCTTCCTGGCCTGTGACCTTTCTTCCTCATGCCCGGAGCCATGGGTTGGTCACTAATAACATTTTGTATACAGTGGCCAGCTGTCTTGTTTTGTTTTGTTTTGTTTTTTGCTTCTTATGGTTTTTTGGCAGCAAGAATCTAAATAAATGACATCTACAGATTATTGTAAAGCCCTTAGGCTCCCTCCCTACAGCAAAGTTGGCAATTCTAGAATCGCTAGTGCTGAGAAGGAAATGTGAAGAAAGCAGAGCGACAGAAGGAAGGGCTGATCGTAAGGGTCTTGGACAATTCACAAAACGAGCAACTGACAATATACTTCCTTAACTAAGAGAAGGGGGTGGTGGAGGGCAAACAACGACAACAAAGGGTTGGGGAGCTGTATGTACTGTTTATTTAATGAGACATTTTAGTTAAGTAGTTAGAAAGGGCGTGGGGTCCAGAATCAGAATGCCTAAGTTTACTTAACAAGCTTCATTCTCGCCAGTCCTTAAACCGTGGGTCACTTAATGCCTCAAAACATTGTTTTTTCTCATGCACAAAATGAAAATAATAATGGTAACTTAATCCACAGGGTTGGTACAATGATCAAATATAGTAATTATTGTATGTTGCGGTTACACGTACTGACTTGGTTCAAATCCTGACTCTATCATTTCTTCACTAGCTGTGTGATTTTGGAAACTCACCCACCTTTCTGTGCCTCGGTTTCTCATCTGTGAAATGAAGATAATAACAACACTTAAGGACCCTTTTATTAATATATGGGGTCAGAGAGAATATATCTGGTGCAGTAACTACTCAAGACATGTTGGATGTTATTCTTCTGCCTTTAATTATTGTCCTTGATTTTGTAAAGTGCCCAGCATATAGCTGATGCAGTTAGCACTCAGTTATTATTAGCAATTATAAAGATACTATTTTTCTCTCATAAAAGTAATTTATGGGCGGTGTGATGGTAGCTTAGTGGCAGAGTTCTTGCCTGCCATGCCGGAGATCCGGGTTCAATTCTTGGTGCCTGCCCATGCAAAAAAAAAAAAAATATATATATATATATATATATGGTCTTTAGAGAAAAATTTAAATGTACAGAAAAGTAGAAAAAAATCAGTCACTTCAAGTCAACCACAACGAACCTTTTGTTGATGTTTTCCTCCAGAGTTTTTGCTCTGAATAATTTTGCATTGTGTGCACATTCATTTTCCACAGGGCTTTGTTGACATAAAATTGTAACAGAGGACTTCCTTGTGTTATTATAAACTCTGGTAAGCGTCATTCCAATGATAGGCCATCAAGGACATTTACATTACCAAAATTTACTTAAACATTTTTATTTGAAATTCACATTGATTTTTCATTTTTCACATTTGTCCATCATACTTTTTGCATATCCATATTACTTTAGGATAGATTGTGAGAAATAAGAATATGAGTTCATATTAGTTATATATTTAAGAGAAATCATACAATACCCAATTACTAAGCTAAATAAAATCACCAATCAAAATGTATAAAATATGCCCTCTAGAACTGGGTTTTATAATTGTTAAAAACTTGCTTCAATTTATAGGTAATCAATAGCCCTTAGTGTTGCAGTGTGGTACTTCTTTAATTACTCACATGCTTTGAATATTTTTCTGGGTGTTCTTTTCTAGTAACTTATCTGTAAAAGCTCATTTTTCTCTATGGGCCATAATATTTTTCTGTTGCATTTTGAATGAGGTCTGTAATTTAAATTATATTAATAATTTGTGTGCCTGTAAATATTTGTCTCCAGGCTATACTTTTTCAGTTCTTGTTTTGACAGGAAGAAATGTGTAAAAAATTGCTGTATAAGCTGTTTATTTCATATATGATTTCTTCTAATAAGAAAGACTTCTTAGATTATATATCTTGGGAGTGGGTGGGAGTAGATGGGAAAAATCTTTTTATTTTATGGCTTTACAAATGTGCATTTCTCTAATTCTTTAATCCATCTGCAGTTGAAGTTATGCTGGTGGGCAGTATGAATTAAGGCTAGAAATTGATTTTCTCTTCTAATTTGCTAACCAACTGTCCTAATGTCATTTGTTGAATAATTCTTCCATTCCCCATTGATCCAAGATGTCTTTGTATTCATAAATTAAGTTTTTATACATTCTAGGGCTATGTGTTCTGTTCTATTGATCAGCCTGTCCATTCCTATACCAGTACCTTGGTGTTTTAATTATAGTTGCAGGGTATTTTAAGTCCACTATTTCAAGTTAGATCCCAGCAGAGCTACAGCAACTACGTGAATGTGAAGCTATGGGAGACAGATACGCACTTACAAATGCCTAATGGTTCTGTTCCTCTTGCACTTCTTTGGGCCCTGAACAGGTCACAGAGTGATTGGGATCTAGAGGTGTCCCTAGAAATCCTCCCAGGGCATTAACTCCCCTGGACAGGGCTTAGGCAGGTATGGCCATCAGTTGCTTCTCTGACTCAGCTTTTACTGTGTTCCATGTGATTCCCCACTCCTCTCAAGGTACAGTTTTTCTGTAGATCTTGGAAGAATGCTATTGTCCATCCATAATGGTGACTGGTTGAACGAACTCAAGTGAGCCATGGGAGTAGCTCTGGTGAATTAAAGATGAGTGGTAGTGACTTCTCTCACTACTGGGAAGGAGTTTGAAGAACTAGCACTGGGTTCACCATGCTCTAGAGAGAGGCTACTCCATCTCCTGGGCTTCACGGTGAGGGCAGTATGGGGAAGAACCGGAGCTGACTTTCAGTAATTATGTGGAATGAGTCATAAATAAATCATTGTTGTTTTAAGCCACTACATTTTGGGGCTCATTTGTAACAGTAGCATGACTTAGTCTATCTTGATGGACAGCAGGGGAACATCAAAATATATAACAATTGGTGTAACATGACCACTGCTTGGAGCTATGTATCTCAGAAAAAGATATTCTTAAACTTAATCCATTCTTGTTGGTGTGAACCCAGTGTAAGTAGGACCTTTTGATAAGATTTCTTCAATAGAGGTATGGCCAACTTAATCAGGGTGGGTCTTAATCCCATTACTAGAGTCCTTCATCAGTAGAGTGAAATTTAGACAGGTAGAGAGAAAGCCATAGGAAGCAAGTAGCTGAAAGTCAATGAAACTGGATAAGAAGGGAGAGACCAGAAGAGGCTGCTATGCTCATTGCCACGTGACAGAGAAGCTGGCAGCCAACTCCATAACGTCATTTGCATTTCTTCTAGCCTCAAAACCATGAACCAATAAATTCGCATTATTTAAGCCAACCCATTGCATGATATTTGCTTGAGCAGCCAAGGAATCTGAGACAACCGCCAGCTAATCAAAATGGATATTCACCAGTACTCCATGGTGGTGCATACATTATAATTAAGAGCTTTATATTTTTGTCAAGTCTTATCCTAAGTCTTTAAGATGACTTTGCTTATCTCAAATCTTGTTTGCTGGGTATTGATTTTCTAATGTAGATTTTATAGTCTCTAGTGATTCAAGGACTGTGATTGCTCCTTTCTCTGCTATCTATGATATGGTTTGCTTGTGCTGGATAATGGACAATTGTTTCTCTCCACCCCATGCACCCTCTTGGGACATGAGCTGCTCCCACTGTTTCTTTTGTGGGGTGCGGTCAGTTTGCTCCCCCAATCCTAAATTCAAAGGAGTGAAATTTCTCAGTGTTCTTGTGTCACCTTTTAAGATGTCACTAGGAAAGTGTTGAGGGTAGTGGGAGTCTTGCTGCCTTGGTCCAAGGGCAAAACGAGCAGTTGATATGACTTCTACCAGCAACTACCTCCTTATATAGCAAATCTGGAACATTCCAGTGTTAGTCTATCACATGATCCCAGACGTAATTGCAAACAACCCTTTTGGTGTGAAAGGCCTGGGTTCAAATCCTGGCTACTCCTCTTTCTCTGATCTTGAGCTTGTCATTAAATGTCTGGCCTCAGTTTCCTCATTTAAAAAAATATGTATAATGACACTTATACTTACAGAGCTGGTGGAAGAATTAGAGAAAGTAACTTATGATAATGGTGGGCAGATTGTTTATAGTTGGGGGAACAGGACTCTGGAATCCAGCTGGGAATCACCTAGTTAAACCATTGATTGCTGAGGTTGCAACAGCCCAATATGGGGGTGGGCCTTCCATCCACTCACAAAGCCTCATGCCCGGCCTGCGGGTCTGCGTCTGCCAGGAGGGGGCACTTTTATCCCATCTGCCCAAACGTGTCCAATGGGTTTAGGGGGTGGTAATGGGTTTGTAAAATGCCTAGAAGTGCGCCAAGCTTAGAGATGGTGATCAGTCCATGATAGCTGTTAAGCATCATTAACAAATTCCTATGCCAGAATTATAAACTTACTTTTAAGTTTCCAGCGTTTTGAGAAAAGGGAGGTGGTTACTTTTGCTTCTGTTTCTAAATGACTATTCATCTCTATTCCCTGAGAGGCAGGAAAGTGTAAGCTTCCTGGGATTACTTACAAGCTTATGTGGCTTATCGATCATTAAAGCTTCATGTTCTGCTAACCCTACCGTTTACCAGGAAGGATCCTCAGGTGAAGGCTTGGCAAAATCATGAAAATTGTAGTGGACAGATTCTGGAGCAGCATGTGAGGAAAGGGAAATGTGCTTCCTAACGCAGGTGAAGACAAGACACCCGCTCACCAGATGGGCTCCCATATGCTGCAGGAAGCTAGTGTTTGCAGGAGGAAACCGGAGGGAAAGCTGATCCTAAGAACACAAGAAAGAGTGAAAGCTGCTCTCACCCCTGAGTTACCTTATCTGTTTGATCTGCTACAAGTGGGCACTCTGGGAGCTATCAGTTTACTGTTGTCGATTTTCAGGACTTGAGACATTTCTTTTGCTCTGGGAGGGAGACAGCCTTCCTGATGGAAGGGGCCCTGCCTGAGGGGCTTCTGCTAGGCTTATGATGGAAAAAAGGAAGGACCTTCATTTTTTCTGCAGTCGTTTTATTTCAGAATAATTTAAGGTTTATAGAAGAGTTGCCAAGTTAGTTAAGAATGTTCCCATATGTCCTTCCCTCACCTCCCCTGATGTTAACATCTTATATAACCATAGTGTAGTTATCAAGTGAAGAAATTAACATTGGTGAATACTATTAACTAAACTACAGGCTTTATTCAGGTTTCCCCTCTTATCCTTCTTTTTTCTGTTCTAGGATCCAGTCTAGGATACCACATTGCATTTTGTTGTCCTGTCTCCTGTGACAATTTCTCAGTTTTTCCCTGTTTTTCATGACTTGACACTTTTGAAGAGCACTGGTCAATTATTTTGTAGAATGCTCCTCAATTGGGTTTGTCTAATGTCTTCTCATGATAGACTAGGGCTGAATATTTTTGATAGGAATACCGCAGAGGTGAAGTGCCCTCATCCCATCCTAGAATATAATGTCTACATGACATGTTACTGGTGTGTTAGTTTGCAAGCTGCCAGAAATGCGATATACCAGAACTGGAATGGCCTTTAAAAAGGGGAATTTAATAAATACAAGTGTATGCTTCTAAGCCTATAAAAAGGCCCAAACTAAGGCATCCAAGGAACGATACCTTAATTCACAGAAGGCCGATGGGTCAGGAACACCTCTGTGAGCTGGGAGTCACATGGCTGGCATCTGCTGGTGCCTTGCTCCTGGCCTCTGTTGCTTTCAGCCTCTGTTCCTGTGGGGTTCCTCACTTTATTTCTCCAGGGCTGGCTTTCATCTCTTGGCTTCCCTTGGCTCTCTCCAGTTTCTGGCTTGCTTAACATTTCATGGCAATGTCTGCTGGGCTCCAAGCATCTCCAAACATCCATGTCTCTGTTCTCCACATGTCCACATCTGTGTCAGCTCTGCTGTGAAGTTTCTGTCAGCTCTGAGGCTCCTGTCATTTCTCTAAAATGTGTCCCTTTTAAAGACTCTAGTAATCTAATCAAGAATTATCTAGAATGGGTGGAGTCACATCTCCATCTAATCCAAACATTACACCCACTAATGGGCAGGTCACATCTCTGTGAAGATAGTCTAATCAAAAGTTTCCAATCTACAGTATTGAATCAAGATTCAAAGAAATGGCTGCTCCCACAAGATTGGGTCAGGATTAAAACATGGCTTTTCTGGGGTACATAATGCTTTCAAACTGGCACAATTGGAGATGGTAAACATGATCACTTGGTTAAAAAATTGTCTGCTAGACTTTACTCAAAGTTATTCTGCTTCCCTTTTCATACTCCCTTTGTATACCATTCCCCCTGAGGTCATCAGAACACCACTTTATAGGAGGCCAGTTGCAGACATTATAATCCGTAGCCCTTACCGGGAGTTCCTACATGGTTATGGCTTCAAGGCCTTGGAAGAGTGAGAATTATCACCTTGGCTTTCCCCAGCGCCCCTTCTAAGCCTCCTTTGTAAAGGTTACCCTGTTCAGAGTAAAGCAGGACCTGCTCCTGTTTCCTGAAGTAGACCTCCGTCTCCCAGGGATCTCTGGAATGACCCCTTCTCTTTAGATTCTCAGATTGGCAATGTCCGGAACCTGAGCCAGGTCTCAGCAGGTCTCTGGCCTGGAGCAAATGGTTTGAGGCTCCAACCAAGACAGGGGTCCATCAGCAGAGAGCTTTTCTTTGCCTGTGTAGTTTCTTTTCCCTAGTGGTCTTTGTGGTACCACAGGCACTTGGAAGAGTAAATTCAGGTTTCTGACTAAGTCAGGGATTCTAGCACAGGCTGAATTAAGGTCCTAGCAGTAGTGCCAGAAGGTGGGTATGGATTCTGTTAGCTAGTCAGTCATTTTGTCTGACAGCAAATATTTATGGAATGCCTACCGTCTAAATTTGCCCGTCTGCTATGACAAATACCACCCACTGGTTGGCTTAAGAAAAGGAATTTATTGGCTCATGGTTTGAAGGGTTAAAAGTCCTAAATCAAGGCATCAGCAAGGCCATGCTTTCTCCTCAAATTCTGTAGCATTCTGGTGCTGGCTTGCTGTAATCCTTGGTGTTCCTTGGCTTTTATCTGTCTCCCATCACATGGTGATCTCTCTCTCCATGTGTCTGCTCTTCGGGTTTCCACTGTCTTCCAACTTCTTGTGGCCTTCTCTTTATAAAGTTTCCATTAATATGGATTAAGATTCCTGCTGATTCAGTTGACCACCTAAATAGGACCTTGGAAGATCCTATTCACAAATGATTCCACATCTTGACTCACCTTAACATCATCAAATACTATTTACAAATGGTTTCACGCCCCCTGGAAAGCAGATTTGTTGGAGTACATACCACACCTATTATGTGCCAGAAATTGTTCTAGGTGCCGAGGAGAAAGGGTGAACACAGAAGTTCCTGCCTGAACAGAGCGTACGTTCTATGAGCTATTAAAGGGGCAGCATGAAAAGTTGTATCTGGAACATAAGAGAAAGGTAGGAGCTGAAGATGCTCCTAAATTTCTGGGAGATGGGAAATAAGGGTGGAGGAGAAGATTTGGAGGGAAAGATGATGGGTTTGGTCTGGAATATTTGGGATTTGCGGTGCTTGTGAGACCTTAAGATAGAGGTTAGCTACGGGGAGCTCATTTGTGAAGGTGCATTTGTGGTGGTCACTGGGGAATGGGTGAAATCCCCGGAAGGATGGGACTCACCGTGATGCTTGGTCACAAGCAGGTGCACATCAGGACCACCAGGGAGCTTCTGCAGATTCCATGCAAGAGTGTCCTTCATTTGACCTTTACAGATTTAATGTCAGAGTAGGAGAGACACTTCGAGATCACTTAGTCTGGCCCATTGAATAGCAAGTGAGAAAACCGAGGCGCCCAGGAGTGGGGGATCACAATGGGATGACAGTGGGAAGCGTGATTGTGGGGTGAATGGTAACTAACCCCCGAAGAGAAGCCCAGGGTTTTGAGACCACTTCAGGCCGTTCCCCAGTGTAGGAGAATTTCCTTAATACCTGAGTAACTAAGAGAATCCCTGTTATGTATCTTAAACCCACATTTTTACTGCTACCTTGAAGGCATCGCCTGGGAAATGGCTTGTACTGGGAAGCTCTTTGGTTACATATTCATTGCTGCTTCAGTAATAATAGTTGGAACAAACTTCAAAAAGATGGAAATGAGTTTTTTTCCCTCCTTTTTCAGAATGTCTTGATTATTTTTAGTTAGTCTGGGCACCTTCCATTGCATCAGTGAATATAACTTGGTTCTCTTCATGAAATCAAATAACTAAAAAGCTAGCAATGTATTTCTGTCATAGATGGCATTTTTGTTTGCATTTTGAAGTGTTTTTATGAATTGGATTACAAAACTAATTGAGTCAGAGATGAATTTTGTTCAGGAAGTGGAAGTATTTTATGAAATAAAATTTCCATAAGAAATTGACAAAATTGTTCAGAAGTTTCTAATGCACAGGTCTAACAGTTTTGAAATCCCTTCAAAGACGAAAGCTCAAGAATAGAGTCCCCTAATGGCAAAGAAACACGTTTTAATTCATTTATCTCTTAAGAAGTATAGCTTTTAGCTTACAAGAACGCACTTTAGGGCATAGTATATAAATGGATTATACTGGTTTTAAAGGGCACAGGTCTTCAAAACTAGTTTTCCATTGCATAACATACTTTTTCGTCATTGTAACCATAATTGTTTAACAGGAATGTTATTTTTGTTTTTAACTGCCTAAATCTTATTTAGGTACTGCCCACGTGTAAGTCACCCCCTATTTTGATATTTTTTTGAATATTGTTTTATGTCATAATAGATAAGATCCCCGAAGACTTCAGTATAATAACAATTATCAAAACTCTTTTGCTTTAGTTTTCTTAAGAGTTTTTTGGACAGCACAGCCCCAGTTTGACTTGCTCTGGCCAAAGATTTGACTTTTTTTCTGATGACTCAGAGATTATAGAGATGTAAGAAAAGCCTCTGGTGGTTTCCTTCTTTATCTTTCACCCTGGCAGCCAGAAAGGATTGAAAGAATTACTTTGATCCATTCATTACAGTGAGAATCACACCCTGATGTATCTGATAGGAACACCAGGCCCTGTTTCAAGCCTTCTTCTGGGTCCACCACCCTTTCCTACCTGGAATTTCTTATCTAATACTGCCTTTAGCTTGCCTCCTCCATATATACTCCAATAATCATACAATCATGGAGAAACTTGTGCTTGCTCTGCAAATACACCTTCAGACAGATCCCAGCTGGATACCTGGCCCTACCCTCAAACAAGCACACAAAGTGAAAATTTCTGTGCTTGCAGAGCAAAAATGCACCTTAAGATAAGGCCTGTGGAGATTTCTTCTGAAATATATTGCACCTGTACATCCCTCTTA
Organism: Myrmecophaga tridactyla; assembly: GCA_004026745.1. Taxonomy (NCBI): domain Eukaryota; kingdom Metazoa; phylum Chordata; class Mammalia; order Pilosa; family Myrmecophagidae; genus Myrmecophaga; species Myrmecophaga tridactyla. The sequence goes on from PVIY010015013.1 coordinate 15,047, forward strand.
CACACAGGTAAGTTTCTCTGGCCCCAACCATCATGGTGCATTCAACTGCTTTAGAGGAAAAAAAGCTTCAAATAGATTACAACACGCATTCTCTGGAGTAGAGTACAGGCTGGGGAAATTGGATATGGAAATTGTATCCTTTAGGATCTGGAGATGGCAGACAGGCTTCACTGCATGTACCAGGCCTGAATAGTTGGCTCCAGGCACTGGGTTAAGAAGGATTCTGAAGTCACCAGGAAGAGGAGTGGATGAATATAGTGTGACCAATTCGATGCTAAGGGTAATTTCCAGGTTTCTGGAAGTCATGGCAGATGATGATGTTTACCAGCACAGGGACTATTGCAGTGTCTCAGATTGAAGAGACAGATGCTAAATTCAGTTTTGACATGTTGAATTTAAGAGGCTTATGGGATATCTGCATCCGCTTGGCAGCTGGGCACATAGACCTGCCCCACTGAATAAATAGATGCGGGAGCCATCAGCATATATATGACAGGCAGGGATGAGAGCACCGAGGAAGAAGCTGTAGAAGGAACTGAGAAGAGGAGGTTGGGCAGAATTACCAAGAACATCAATGGTCAAAGGGTGAGGAGAAGAACATCTCTACTTCATTCTCCATCGTTTCTGCCTTTACCTATCTCATTGGTGAGAGACCTCAGCTTCCTCATCTGGAAAGTGGGAGTAATATCTGCTTCCTGTGTCCCAAATTGTTGAGGATCAATTGACTTCTGGTGAAACATGGTGGGGTACATATTTACAACTGATTCCTCCCAAAGTCCTACCAAAATGCTTACAAATGGGGGAGGGGAAAGAGCAGTGACCACCAGGACAAAGGGAACCAAAGGAAGATAGCAGCAATAAAATTCTGGAAATAAAAACATACATGGGCAAATGACCTAGAAACCAAAGAAAGCAGATTTCTAGGCCAGCTTTTGGGAAGATTAGAAGGCTAATATTTGTGTAGTGCTTTAACATTTACAAAGGATTTTTTCTCCTTTCCTCTGTTCCTTTCCTTCCTCTGTCCCTCTCCCCCACTCCTTCCTTCCCTTCTCTCTCCCTCCCTCTCTCCTCTGTCTTCTTTCTTTTTTTTTCCTTAGACAGACATCTCTTTTTATGGAAATATTTTTGTGTGTGCATTTTCTTTATTAACAAAAGAGCTTGGTTATACCCATCCCATGCAGATTTTGGTGTTTGGATATGAAACTATTTTTGAAAGTATTTTTTAAAAAATTAGACAAATAGCATAATATCTATCTAGAAAATTTGCCAAATAGAAGAAAATGAAAGGGAAGATCATCCTTAATTCCAGCCACCCAAAGCAACAATTAGCTTTTTTCTTTTGCCTTCTTTATTAACTTGAAGTAATAATATAATTAATAGCACTACGATACTATTATAACTAACCTGCATACTTTATTTGGATTTCTCTGTTTTTCCCACTAATGTCTGTTTTCTGTTCCAGGATCCTATCCAAGACCACATTGCATTTAATTAAATCTCATTTTTAACGTTTGTATAATAGCCCATCCAGTTGATATAACATAATTGACCTGCCTGTTGCTCTGTTTCTAAATATTTAGATGGTTTATGGTATGAAGATATGAAGAATATCTTCATGTGTGCAGTCTTCTCTTCTTTCATATTCTTTGCTCATGACAGACTGCAGTCACACTTCTGGGAGCCTAAGCATGGGGACGTATTTATGGCCTTGGGTATCATTGTGCGTTGCCAAATTGTCTTCCAAAATCAATGCTGGCACTCATTTACACTGCCACAAATAATTTTTTGAGAATAGCAAGTTCATGTACTCATGTCACCATTCGTTACCTTTACTTAAACATTTTGGCAAATGTAATCGGTGAAAATGACATCTCAATTTTCATTAATTGCATTTCTTCGCTAACTTGCTAATTTGAATATTTCCCATGTGTGTTTACTAGCTCTGTTTCCTCTTTTGTGAGTTGTCTCTTTATTCTTTATGTTGAGGTTCTGAATATGTTTCGTATCAATATTTATGGGTTTGAGAGTAAAAACATCCCTTGGTCTGGCTTTTTGCTGTAATTATTTACCCTTCGATATGTTATTTTACTTTTCCTTTTGTAATTTTCGAAGCACATCACGAAAGTTCCATGGTGGCAAATCCATCGCTTTTTTGTGTGATTGCTTTTACCACGTTTAAGCTTTTAAAAGTTCCTCCTCAAAAAATTGGGGTTTAAAATTCAATTGCTTTCCATCATTTGATTTCCCGTCTTTAATCTTTTGATTCATCTGGACTACTTTTGGCATTGGTCCAAATGTCTAACCTGGGTCCTCTCACTTCCCAGGCTGCAGATGGCTGTGCCCCCTGTATTGAACAGCGCAATTGTGCTCCCACCTGGGTGGAGGGTGCACCTGCAGCCCTGTGCCGCCCCAGCCAGGATCCCTGAGTAAAGCGAGCAGGTGCTACCCCAGGGCTCTGGACGAGGCTGTTATTCTGTGGTTCTGCAAGAGCCTAATAAATATTTCCCACTATCTGTCCCCCACTTCCGACCGCCTTTTACCACAAACCTCATAGCTCAGCAATAAAGCTGGCAAGTGGTGGGTAAATTATACAGAGGACTCAAACAAAAGTACAAGGAGAAAACGTAGGTGAACGATGCGTATCTTTAACATATCAAGAGTTTTTATTAAATCAATGAGAAAACCAACAACCCAATTGGAACGATGTACAAAAATAAATAGAAGAAAAATGGCCTAAAAAAGATAAAAAATATCCAACCTCTTTTTCTTATCAAATTAGAAAAGATGTTTTAGGACCTAGTAAAGATGTGTTACTTATACAGGGCATTCTCATATACCTCATGAGCTTCTAAATTAATTTTCTTGATGTACGTTTAGTTGTATTCATAAAAAGTCTTTAAAATGTGAATTCCTTTAGATAAGTGGTTCTTAATCAGGAATAATTTTGCTCCTCAGGGAATATTTGGCAATGTCTGGACACATTTTTTGGTCGTCACAGCTGGGGAATGCTACTGGCATCTAGTGCATAGGGTTAGGAATGATGCTAAACATCTTACAATGCACGCGATAATCCTCCAAACAAATAATTACCTGGCCCAAGATGTTACTAGTGCTGAAGCTGAGAAGTGCCACCTCGGATACAGGCATTCTGTTTTATGAATTTATCCAAATGAAATAATTGGGTACATTTAAAGGTTCATTCATTTAGTTCTTTTTCTGAGACTAGTAAGTCAATAGCTATTTGAAATTAAAATGCATATACCCATCATTTCTCTTCTAGGTGTCCATCCTAAAAAGCCTTGTATGTGGGCCCAATAAGGCATATTGCAGCATTGTTTCTAATAATGTAATTTTGGAAACAGCCTAAATGTCATTCAGCAGAGTAATGGTTAATATATGTGCACGTTCTGGGTAGCAGAGCTTTGGGCCATCCAGCCTTCCACCACCTTTTTCCCATGAGCAGCTCTCCCTTTTGGGGGACTTCTTTACTCTGGAATTTGAACAGGACAGCCCTGGTTCCTGTCTTCATGAAGCATTATTTAAATAGCAAAATAGTGGAAATAAGTTGTATTTAACAAGAGTGGAATGATAAATGCTATACATTATGGATAGGCTTGTTGGAGAACAATTCCCAGGGCTCACCTCATATCATCTCCCAGTTTGAGAACCAGAAATAGCTGAAGTTTTCCTTTTCTGTGCTCCCCTCTCCCCACCAGTTGAGCCGAGAGGAAGTCCCATGAGCTAAGTTTGGCCAATTAGATGAGACTTTAAATCTTGAACAAGGGCAGAGGCAGAGAGATTATTGAAGATGCAGTCTTCCCAGGGTGGCAGTAGGTCTGCAGGGCAGTGGGGTGCTGCCTCCTAGCCTCTCGGTTCTTGCTATCTATGATAACATTGCACCTCCATTACTTGGTCTGCCAGAAGGGCTTTGGTTCTGTTATTAAAAACACTGGTGGCATGCCCATTAGCAAGCCAGAAAATAGAAACATTAGATCTCTGTGAATTGCAACATATATGAACTGATACACTGGAGAATTATACACAGTAGTTAAAAAGCAAGATCATCAGGACATCATATTAAGTGGAAAAGCATATTGCATAACATTCATTCACTTGAGAAGTGTTTATTGAGCTCTTACCATGTATCTGTATTTTGAACAGGACAGATTAGTTCCCTGCCCACATGGAGCATTTTTTTTTAATTGCAAAATATTGGAAATAACTAATGATAGCAGAATGATAAATACTGTAAATTACAGCATATACACTAAATAGAAGAGCTTATAGACATTCAAAGTCATGATTTTTCTAAATGACAGTAAATATACCTTCTATAGTTTAAATATGATTTAAAATTATGAATATGTGTATATAATATTCATTATATGTATATAATGAGTGCAATAGTACAAAATTATATCTATATCTATATCTATATATCTATATTTATAATGAGTTCACTTTAAAAAAAAATTGCTTGTGACCAAAGAGCAGTTTATCAAAAGGTTGACGGGACTCATCTCTGAATGGTGAAATTACATATAATTTATTTCTGTATTTCTGAATTTAGGTAATCTGCATATTTTGTTTTGACAATCATAAAATTTACTATTTATAATCAAATAAGAAGATAAGTAAACGTTTGAAACTTTTAAATCCCATTTTGTACTTAACCATATTTTGGAAATGTTCCATAATAAGAATATATTAGCTGTACAAGCAGACATCTTTATAGAACATATATAAAATAAATAAATATTCTTCATTTTGCTTTGATATATACTGAAGTCCTATCGTCAAGGCAGCACTCTTCCTTTGCTGGTTCCTGAGCTGTTAGAAGTTACAGAAGGGACTGAGGACAATAGTTGGGCTGATTTCCCCACCAGTGCTAGGGAGGGAGGAAAATAGCAAAGCTTTGGTGTGGCCAGCTGAGACCAGTGGGGTCAACTAGATAGAGGGCTGCATTTTTGACCTGCAGAATCAGCTTTAAGGATGCTCTCCATCTGTAAATATAAACTCTTACATTTTCTGTAAGTATAGTCAAGGTGGGATGTGCGGAGCTTTTAACAAAGTGTTTTTTTTTTGTTTTGGGGCAGGCAAAATGGGGCCTCCTCTTGATATTGTGCTGGATTCATTGAACTGTACAGCTGTCAGCATCCAGTGGAAAATGCCAAGGCATCCCGCAAGCCCCATCGCTGGGTACACTGTGAGTACATGGCCATGTGGATTTCTGTGGTGGGTGTGTCACAATGACTATGCCGTCCTGCCCTTGCTTGTCCTTATACCAGCACCCCCCACCCCCAATTAATAACTGCCCAATTCCCCCTCCAGAAAACTAGAGAAATTGCTCTCTTTTCAAGGACATTTGAAAGTCCCCTGAAAACCATAAGCTTTGTGAATCAAACGGAACCTACCCAGTCCTTATGCTGTCAACAGTAGGAAAATAGAAACCAGGTGGAAGCCATGAGTCTCGTCATCTAATTGCTTACAGTCAAATTTGGAGGATAAAGCAGACACATGGGAAATAGTTGAAAACCACTGTGGGATGATGTCCTATGGAGTAAAGTAAAATCTGACTTAAAATAAAGGAATGGACAGGAAAAGTAGAGGAGAGAACAGAGAATGCACTCTTACATATCTGAGGTTATAAGTTGGGGTGATTTTGGTTCATGAAAGTATTTCGTTTGGACAGTGTATTTAAAAAAAGGAGTCAACTTTTAGAAGGAAGGCAATTTCAGATAAATATCTGGAGTTCTAGAATCCCTGGGAATATTGGGAAAGCTGGTCTCACTGGGCCTCCATTCCTATGGGGCACCAAGCCCTCCCTGCTTTAGATGGGACATAAGCCCCTCAAGCCCCATGCCCACCACTCCCTGCTGCATCCCTTTCACCAAGACCAAGGACAGTGTATCATGACACTTATCATGGAGTCTTCCAAACGTGGAGCAATGTGTCTTCAGACTTATATCAGAAATAAATTTCCACTTATTTCCAGAAGTGGAAATACGAAAGATGACTTGAACAGGTCATGATTTTAGGAGAAATAAGACTATCCGGGTCCAGCCCGTTCTGCCCCACCTCACGGTACACACCTTCGTCCTGGCCTCTGCAGGCTGACGAGTTCGCAGCCCCAGCCGGGCATGCCTGGGGATTGTTCCCAGGAACTTGGATGTTTGAGGCGAGGGGATGCACCTCAGAACCCACAGTAATGGAGAGGGCGATTAGAGCCATGGGCCTTTGATCCATAAGAAAAGTGCTAGCACTGCTTTCAGCCTGGATATCTGCATCTTTCCTAGGTGTTTTACTCCAAGGTCGGCGCAGATAAATCCTTGCAGGAGCGGTCGCACAATGTGCCTCTCAGCCAGGATGCATGGACACCTGTGAGTATCTTCCTCCTGGCAGCCCCTTCATAAAAAGGACGTGGGTGCTTGGCATTTCAGGGCTGGCTTCTAATTTGAGAACTTTGCTTCATTTGGATGTGTGTGCTTCTGTGTCCGTAATAATAATAGCTGATGTGTGCATAGCCCATTAGAATTTACAAATGCCTTTCATGTATATTACCTCACAACAAGGCATCTACAGCTCCGCAGAGGTGGGGATCTGAAGAAACTATCTCATCTTTGACTCAACCCTATTTTATGGTGTGAGAAAACAGGCACCATATAGCTGTTTTTTCTTTTCTTTTCTTCAAACAGTTCAATTTTGATTCGTTTGCAGTCCCAATAAAGTTTAACAAATAAGTAGGACCCATTTGTGTCTTGCCAACTGCCTGGAGACACAACGCTGAAGAAAATGATGTAATTTGAAATGTTTATTCAAATGGTCAGAGTTGCTTATTTTTCTTCTCCTGCCCAATACCCTGTCCTTCCATGAAACAATTGTGAGCTCCTCATCTATTTCTTTTCTGTTTTCTGTCAATGTCTGTTTGGGTGAATTTCTTGCCTTAGGCATTTTTTGTTTTCTTTTCTTTCCCTTTTCTCCTCTGTCCCCATTCTATTATTATTATTACCCTACAGAGAAGAACCTTTTGAATTGCTCAGCACCGGGGATTATGATACTGCTGTAATGATGCTAATGTTAGCAAGTCCCGTTTAATAAATGCCTACTCTGTGCAGCACATAGTTGGAAAACTATTTGCCATCTGTGATAAAGGCCACCACTTTCTGAGCTTCTGTTATCTGTAACGTACTCACCCTTGTGCTTTCTGATGGTTTTACCATTTCAACTTCACCACCATCATGTAAAGTTGTAAAGTTGGTACTGCCCTCATTTTATGGACAAGGAAGCTGACTCAGAGTGAAGTAACTTTCCCCAAATCATATAGCTAGTAAGATGGGAACTCAGGGCTGTCTGACTTCTGAGCCCCTGCTCCTGCCCCTTTGTTACCAAAGGCCCCTGACTCAAAAAGAATAGATGTATATTTTCAGCCTGTTTGCCTGACATGCCTTTTATCTCAAAATACATTTAGCTTAAGCACCCCACATTGGACTCAAAAGCCCTCCGCCCCGCCTCTATGGTCTACTGTATCCTAAGATGGGAGGTTCTGTTGGCCCCATCCACGAAGCCTCTGATTGAGGCCCCATCCACCCTGCACAGCACCGGAACTTCCTGCAAGCCCGCCGAGACTCCCCAAGGAGCAAGCAGCATCTGTCCTAGTCTCCCCAGCAGCCCCAGCCTCACGTCCTTCTGGACTCACTGCCCCACGTAGCGAGGGTGCGTGCAGTGCTGGTGACAGGCGCCTTGGCATCTGGGTCATATCCCTGAAATATAGATCCTGCTCCATCACCATCACCTGGTACCTGGGCAGAAAACTGGCATCTGTGAGGTGGCCTCTGCACACCTAAGGCAGAGGGCAAGGAAGAAGACAGTCAAGGTGACATCCAGCTCTGCTTCCCTCATTTCCAGGTTTTGTGACTTTGGCCTGCCTAAGCCTCAGTTTTCTCCCATGAAAGGGGTATAGTAATCACCAAATAAAATCAGGTGTATAAACGCCTTCAGCAAACTTTAAAGAAACCATATAAAAGTGCAGCATCTTTTGTGATGATGCTGGCCTTTGATGTTAACTATATTCTCTTTATGATTACATCCCCAAACTACGGCATTCTATCAAATTCTAGCATTTATCATCTTGTTAATTTCAACAGATTTTCATAGTTGTTACTTTATGGCCTGCACAAAGTAACACACTTGTCCCTATTCTTCAGGAACTTTTGGTCTTGTTGGGAAAGCCATCCTCGTACCAATAGGACACTTAGCAGCATAGGACCAAGTGTTGTTAACATGTCACTTAATATAGGCTGAAGTTTTAAAGACAGAGAATTAGTATGGGAACCAGTGGTCAAGAGGTACAACTTGGGACTGGGAATTGAAGCAGAGGCAGCTTTTGGAAAAGTAGTGAGGAGTGAGGAGCCTTCCAGTAGGAGGGAATGGTATGAACTTTGTGAATTGGCGAGTGTGTGCATGTGTGTGTGTTTGGGGGCGCGTGTTTGTGGTAGAATTTGCAGAATGCAGGGAGGAGGCAATGACTGGAGATAAAGGGAGCAAGTCAGGAAGGAGGGGAGGAGTCCCACATAGTGGGGATTCAGGCCACTTGCATTGAGATTCCAGCATTACAACAATACAGTTGGGTGACCTTCCTGAGTTTCAGCTTCCTTGTCTACAAAATAGGGATTCTAAAAGTTATCTATAAAATAGGTAGTTTGTCTGTGGTTCCCAAACTGTGCTGAGGTGCTCCAGGATTCTAGGCAAACTCATAGGGGCCTGTGGAAGATTTTAAATTTCTGAGAGAGAAAGCAACATCTGCATGAACTACTACAAATCCAGGTTGTTTGGATGTAACTACTTAATGAATGGAACTGTTAGGCATTTCTTTTGGCCTGGAAGTGCTGTGAAAATTATGGAGTTGCTCTGGATGCCATGATCAGAGAAAGTTTGGGAACCTCTGTAATAAATGAACCCCCCCTACAGCATAGAGATCTTGAGCATTGAACAAACTAACACAATGGCTGGCATGGAATAAGAACTCAATAAGTGGTCAATATAACTCATTGCAAAGATGAGTGTCCATTGCCTTAGCTGAGCATGGGTCTACGGGGCAGGTGATCTAAGGGTTCACTTTAGTCTTTCAGGTTTTCCTTTCCTCTTCATTGTTTTTCTTTTTTTTTTCTCTTTTCCAGGGACAACCTGATCATCAGGCAGTTTTTGTAAGTATGTTTTTAAAAAGTTAACCCCCTGCCCCAACCCAGGATTCAGGGGGTCTTGTCTCATCATGACATAGATTTTCCTGTGTCTCCCTCATACTGGGTGTTACCCAATAGAAAGTGCTTGGTTCTAGTATATGGCACTAGCAGGTACAGCACAGCATACAGGATGAATTTTAATCATTTAGAATAGTTTCTTTTATTCATGTGTGTGCTGCTTCCTCTCACATGGCAGTGAAAGGCAAAGAGGAACATTTTTTAAAAGGCTGAAGTAATTTAAACTCTGTTCCAAGACTAGATGAAACTTACTGAAAGGGAGAGAAAATATTTAAACTAGTGAAGCATCCCTCTCATAGATAGGGTGTCCCCACTTTTCCTTTTCCCTTTCTTACTCCCTGTAACAATTCCAGGCCTTTTCAATAAGGTCAGACTGAATCACCTAAAAATGGTTGATTTGATTTCCTGGATTGAATGCCAAAGGGAGAATTGGACTGATAAATGGTTAGTCTTATTTAAATGATAGAATGGCCAAAATAAACTGGCTTATTATATGGAATTCTGATGCGTTGCTTGATAATCTACCTGTAGAGAAGCTTATCATCTCACACACACTTTATGTTTTCCTTAGAATAACATCGCATTCTGGTAAAAAATTATAACACAAATCAGGACAATTTAGTAATTGCTAAAGTTAGAAGTAGAAAAGGATGTTTAGATCAATGGTCTCTGTACTTTTTGATCATGGATACTATCAATTTAAAAATATTTGAACATGCACCAGTATATGTACATTTATGTAATTATAAATTATATATCTGCTACTATATGAATATATTATGTACGTTATAAAACTGCAGAATTTTAAAGGTGCGTATTTGAATGTGCACTAATATATGTATATTTACGTAATTATAAATTATATATCTGCTACTGTATGAATATATTATGTACATTACAAAACTCTGCAGAATTTTAAAGGAGGAAATAAACGAGAAATAGGAAGCTCTTTTACTTTCCTTTGGCATCTCAGTAGATCGCCTTGCTCACCCAATGGAATGGCCACTATCCCGCTTTGGAGTCCACTAGTATTGTTTATCCAGAACAGTGATTCTGTTTGGTTCTTATCCAAGGTTAGAAAGAGGAAACTTACCCAGGAATCAGGAAAATTACATCTTGGGCAAAACAAATGAACTTTCTAAATCTCTGGACCTGACTCCCTTCAACTATAAAATTTGCACTAGCAGTTGCTCCTGATTTGGGGTATCTCTGTCCCATAAGGGGCATGTGAAAAGGCATGTGTGAATTTTAATGGACAAGCATTAGGTATGCTAACTCTCCTTCAATATGTAGGACAGATCCACACAAGGGACATCTGCTGCTCTCAAAGCCAATAATGTTATGTTGAGACATCCTGGAAGATGGCCTCTAATTTTCTGTGACCACTTGCAGAATAGAAATCCCTACAGGTCCACTCTGCCCTGCACAGCCTTCCTGCAGGCCATCAGAAAAAGGATGTATCTTAGCTTCCTAGGACTGCCATAACAAACTGGATTGCTTAAAATAATGGAAATTTATTGTCTCACAGTTCTGGGGATAGAAACCTGAAATAAAGGTGTTGGCATGGCCAGGCTCCCACTCAAGCCTGTAGGAGAGAATCCTTCCTTGCCTATTCTAGCTTCCGATATTGCCAGCAATCCTTGGTATTTCTTGAGTTGCAGATGTATCACTGAAATCTTTGTTTCTTCCATTTCACCTGTCCTCCCAGTATTTGTCAGTCTGTGTCTGTGTCAAACTTTCTTCTACTTACAAAGATATCAGTCATAATGGGTTGGGGCCCACCCTAATCCAGTTTGGCCTCATCTTCATTAATCATGTCTTCAAGGACCCTATTTTCACATTAGGTCACATTCACCAGACCAGGATTTAGAACATGATCACATCTTTTGGGAGGGCACAATTCAACCCATAATGGTGTGTTTGGAAGGTAGCAACACTTTTCTGTTTCTCTGGTGCCTTCCATCTGATGACATTATGTATTCCCAACTTCTGCTAAGGCCGCCAAGGTCCAGCAGACTTGTAAGGTTAACTGTGACGTTGAATCCAAGTTCACTAATCCCAGATTGTTACCTATCAGTTAGTGTTATCTTGAAGAATCATGGAATTGCAGAGATGAACATTTGGCCTAGAGAGGCTAAGGGTGTCTCCAGGACCAGACAACTAGTTTGGCAGCAGAAGCTGAGCCTTCTGGCTCCTAGTTTAGTACCCTGACCACTTCAGGCCTCCGCTGATCTGTGCTACTGGATGCCTTCTCAGTGTAGGAGCTTCATGTCTACATCTGTGAATAGGATGACCTCTGGTTTCGTTTCTGAAAACAAATGATTGGGATGTCCAGCTGCAGGAGAAATGAGCAGCATAAAAGAGGGTAAAGATGAGGTCTGAAAGCAGGGTCAGAGATTTGAATCCAGAACCTTTCAACATGGTTCCACCAATGCAAAGTGAGCAGGTATTCGGCAAATAATAGTCCTATCTTTTCAGAGTCTTCTCTTATATCACTGCCTAAGTTGTTTTGTATTGATTGATAAAAGTCTAGCAGAGACTTAAATAGCAGTGGCTCTAACAAGATGTGCATTTATGTGTTCTTCATATAATGGTCTGGATATAAGCAGTTTAGGACTGTTCCGATGACCATTTCCAGAATCGGATACATTGTCCTGCCAACCCCTCAGGTTTCCGCCCAATGGTCCAAAATGGCTACTGCCACATCCACATTCTAGCCCGTAGATGAGGAAAGAAGAAAGGAAATACATCTCTTCCTTTTAAGGGTTAACTCAGAAGTTGTCCTCAGCACTTTTGTTCACATTCTATTCGACAGAATTTAGTCACATGGTTGAATCTAGATGCAAGGGAGGCTGGGAAATGTAGTCTTTGAGTGGCCATGGCCTAACTGAAATATGAGGCTTCTACTCTGAGAAAGGAGAGAATGGATGGAGACAGTGAGTCATCCCTGTTGTAGCCCGTAAGTGATGAGAATGGGACGGGTATAGTTGGACATCTGACAAGCAAGGCTTGAGCCTGAGAATTAGACATGCTATGTCTGGGAGTCAGACAAGTGGAAACTTATGAAGTCATGTGGGTTTTATGAGGGGGACCAGACCCTCTGCTGCCCTGAAGGGCAGAGGGGCAGTTATGTAAATTCTCTGGGTCAAGTTTCATCATCTGTGAAATGAGGGTAATAAGACTGACCTCACAGAGCTGTTGCAAGGATGAAATTGTGGTAGAAATGCAGACTATTAAGATTATGCTAATCATAAGGTAAAATTTGTTGTGTCTGATGATCTGCACAAGATTCCTGGAGAACGGCTTATGTGGTTGAAAGCTTTCTCCTTGTTCTCAGTGAAATGACTGGCTTTGGCTTCCTCTTATATAGGTAGAACTACACTGACCATGTGACAGTTACCAGGTGATGTTGATAGGACAAAAGAGGGAGTTTTAGATTTTGGAAGGGATTTTGCATTTAAGGAAGGGCTAGACAAACATGAAGCAAGTTTATGTTGCAGCAAAGCACCGAACTTTGCTAAAAATAGGCAGGGAGGGGGGCCAGAGAAGACTATTGAATTTCTTCTGACCTCTATTCTAAGAAAGCAATTTCTTTCACTCTTTCTGTTTTCCACCATCTTTTGTAAAAATAAAGTCCAAGAGTGATAAACATCTTGACTTGTTTTCAGATGTTCACAAGGTAAAACATACACACATACACTCCCACAGAAACATACCTTTGAAAAGAGTATTTTCAGAACCTTATCCGGTTTGATGCAAGACTGAAGTAGCGGTTATAGACCATTTAAGGATAGAAATGCTAGGATTTGTGGATTTCTGTGATGTTTCATGTTCTAGTCTGCTAGCTGCCGGAATGCAACACACCAGACATGGATTGGCTTTTAATAAAAGGGGATTTATTTTGTTAGTTCTTCAGAGGAAAGGCAGCTGGCTTTCCACTGAAGTTCTTTCTTACGTGGAAGGCACAGGATGGTCTCTGCTGGTCTTCTCTCCAGGCCCCTGGGTTCCAACAGCTTTCCCCGGGGTAACTTCTTTCTGCATCTCCAAAGGCCTGGGCTGGGCTGCGAGTGCTGAGATGAGGAATGCCGAGCTGCTTAGGCTGTGCTACCTTGCGATCTCTCATTTAAGCACCAGCCAATTAAGTCAAACGTCACTCATTGCAGCAGACACGCCTCCTAGCTGACTGCAGATGTAAATCAGCAACAGATGAGGTTCACCTACCATTGGCTCATGTCCACAGCAACAGAACTAGGTGCCTTCACCTGGCCAAGTTGACAACTGAATCTAACTACCACATTTCAGTAAAGAATCCAAAGGTGTCACAAGACAAAATCTAAGGAGAGATTCCATTTGGGAGGAGAGATATGTGAGGAAGAAGTGACTGTTAAATCACTGAATCCAATCCATCTTTCATGGGCTCAACCACTCAAACCCATTGATTCTCAATCCCTTATGCACACCTGACAGCCTTTTGGTAGGCAAAAAGCCATTGTCTAAAAACTAGTGGCTTCTGAGAAGGTCACCCTCTTCCTTTCAGAATGTACCCGGGCTCAAGGTAGCACTAATCTTCTACCTCTAGGAAAGTGTTTAATTATTTTTTAATCTAGATAAGAGATTTCTCAAAGTCTAATTTCTCTTTTTTAATTAATTTTTAAATTTTTTTTAAAATACCAAAAAACACCAAACAAGCGCAAACATTCTTAACTTTTAATCATTCCGTTCTACATATATAATCATTAATTCACAATATCATCACATAGTTACATATTCATCATCATGATCATGTCTTAGAACATTTGCATCTATTCAGACAAAGAAATAAAAAGAAAACAGAAAAAAATTCATACATACCATACCCCCACCCCTCCCCCTCACCGATCACCAGCATTTCACTCCAAATTTATTTTAACATTTGTTCCCCCTATTATTCATCTTTATTCCATATGTTTTACTTGTCTTGATAAGGTAGATAAAAGGAGCATCAGTCACAAGGTTTTCACAATCACACAGTCACATTGTGAAAGCTATATCATTATACAATCATCTTCAAGAAACATGGCTACTGGAACACAGCTCTACGTTTTCAGGCAGTTCCCTCCAGCCTCTCCACTACATCTTGACTAACGAAGTGATATCTATTTAATGCATAAGAATAACCTCCAGGTTAACCTCTTGACTCTGTTTGAATCTCTCAGCCTTTGACATTTTGTTTTGTCTCATTTCATTCTTCTCCCTTTTGGTCAAGACGGTTTTCTCAATCCCCTGATGTTGAGTCTCAGCTCATTCCAGGATTTCTGTCCCACATTGCCAGGAAGGTCCACACCCCTGGGAGTCATGTCCCACGTAGACAGGGGGAAGGTGATGAGTTTGCTTGTTGTGTTGGCTGGAGAGAGAGGCCACATCTGAGCAACAAAAGAGGCTCTCTTGGGGGTGCTCTTAGGCCTAAATTTTAAGTAGACTTGACCTATCCTTTGTAGGGTTAAGTTTCATATGAACAAACCCCAAGACTGGGGGCTCAGCCTGTAGCTTTGATTGTCCACACTGCTTGTGAGAATATCAAGAATTCGACTTGGGGAAGTTGAATTTCTCCCTGCTCTCACCATTCCCCGAAGGGGACTTGCAAATACTTTTCCACTCACTGTTCAAATCACTCTGGGATTCATCGGGGCATCACTCTGGACAAACCAACAAAATCTCATGTCCTACTCAAGGTTCCATGTACTTATGGTGTTCAGTTAAGCTGTCTACATAAGTTATATTAGGAAATGCACTATTCAAAATATAAATTTTGTACCAAATAAACATTTTTTGCTTTAGTCTCACACATAAGGTGACATTTTAAAATATTAATTACCATCTATTTTCAGCACCCTGCAGTAATGACATTCCTTTATTCTTCCTCATGCAAAAACATTTTTAAAATTTGTACATTTAGTCACTATCATTATACGCTCTAGGCATTCCTAGATTATACCATCTCAGTCTTTATATCTGTCCTTCTTTCTAATTTCATTTGTGCCCCTAGCCCTTCTCCCTCTACCATTCTCACATTCATCTTCATTCTGTGTTTTAACATAATTGTATTACAGTTAGGTAGTATTGTGCTGTCCATTTTTGAGTTTTTACATTCACTCCTTTTGCACAATCTGTTTCCCTTCAGCTCCAATTACCCAATATCTTACCCTATTTCTATCTCCTGATGGTCTCTGTTACCACTGAAATTCTCCAAGTTTATTCGCTAATGTCAGTTCATATCAGTGAGACCATACAGTATTTGTCCTTTTGTTTCTGGCTAATCTCACTCAGCATAATGTCCTTAAGGTCCATCCATGTTGTTACATCCTTCATAACTTTATTCTGTCTTACGGCTGCATAATATCCCATTGTATGTATATACCAGTTTGTTTAGCCACTCGTCTGTTGATGGACATTTTGACTGTTTCCATCTCTTGGCAATTGTAAATAATGCTGCTATAAACATTGGTTTGCAAATGTTTGTGTCCTTGCCCTCATGTCCTCTGAGTAGATACCTAGCAATGGCATTGCCGGGTCATATGGCAATTCTATCTATATTTAGCTTTTTGAGGAACCGCCAAACTGCCTTGCACAGCAGTTGTACCATTTGACATTCCCGCCAAGAGTGGATAAGTGTGCCTCTTTCTCCACATCCTCTCCAGCACTTATCATTTTCTGTTTTATTGATAATGGCCATTCTGGTGGGTGTGAGATGATATCTCATTGTGGTTTTGATTTGCATTTCTCTAATAGCCGGGGAAGTTGAGCATCTCTTCATGTGCCTTTTGGCCATTTGTATTTCCTCTTCTGAGAAGTGTCTGTTCAAGTTCAAAGTCTAATATCTTGACTATCAGTGATCATTTGAACTTCCAAGTTCATAGATAGAGTAATAGTAATTTGATCTTCAGTGTTTATGATAGTATTTTTTGTTGATTTAAACATTATTTAATATTTTTCATACATGTATTATCCAATTAGAATTCGAACCTTGATGTCAAACAGAGCAGAGTTCAGATGCCCACTTTGCCATTTACTAAGTATATGACCTTTGGCAAATCATTTGCTTTTCAGGGCTTCAGTTTCTGCCCCTATAAATGAGAATAAAAATAACACTTAGCTCATAGGGCTGAGGGAAAAATTAAATAAGACCCCTTCAACCTGGAACAGAGAAAACACCCAGTAAAGGGTGGCTAATGGTAGCTGTATTTAGTATTGGCTCATAGCTGATACTGATTGTAATCGGTGAAACCACATCATCCCTCCCTCCTTACTTCATCCAGCAAAATAACTTCACAGGAGAAGGAGATCCTAAAGCAAAACCCGAGAATGGTCAAATTGGCTTGAAAGTGTATTGCTGATTCAATGAGAAAAAATTCCAGGAGAGGCATGAGAAGAGAGGTGCTGTATTCACCTGCTGCCTCCAGTCTCCTAACTGCCCAACTTGACATGAAACCAGGGAACAGACGATGGGACCGGGATGCATATGAACAAGGCAGTAGAGAGGGAGGGGGAACTGAAAAAGAAGATCTGTTTGTTTAGCAAAGACCCCTCATGCAGTGCATGTAGGAGGGAGTGGGGATGAGAGGCAAGGTGGCGGGCAGATGGGAAATAGACGCCCTTTAGAAGTTAATAGAAATGGCCCAGATCAGGAAGTATAGGGACCTAAACTAAGGCCCTGGGGTGGAGATGGAAGGAAGAGAGTAGGTCTGAAAGACATGGTGGAGGTGGCAGGAGAGACAAGAACAAGAGGAGTGACTAGCTCCTGGGTCTGGGGCAGAGGTACTGATTATGTTAATCAAGATGGAGAAGTCAGGGGGAGAAACCCATTTATTGACAAAGTAATCTGTTTGTTTTGTACATCTTGGTTTTTTCTTCACCCATTAGTCCATTTTTTTTTTCATTCATCAGAAAGTATCGCTTGAGTATTTGCTACATGTCTGATACTCTACTAAGCTTTGAGATGCCAAAAGAATAAGCACATCTTCCCATCTTCAGATGGGTGGGGATAAGGTGATAAATAAACAGACTATTACAATATAACATGAGTAGTGCTGAGATTGAGGTATACCAAGGACGCCAGAGAAGCACAGACTGGGGGCTGGGGGTCAGAGAAATGAGGTAATGTCTCAGCTGAACTGAGTCATGAAGGTTGAGGAGGGATGAGCCAAGCAAAAGTGGGGAGAACAGCATTTCATTAGGGAGCAGCAGGTTCAAAGGCCCAGAGGCAAGGAATTCTATGGTATAAATTTGGGCCCTGCCAAGTTCTTGAATATGCCTGGAATATAGAATGCAAGGAGGGGAAGGGGCACAAAATAATGCTAGAACAGAGGAACACAAATATACCATTTTCAGGGGCTTTTAAAGTGGGAAATAAGAAGATCGGATTTGGGGTTTGGATAGATCATTTTGCAGTGTGAAGCCTAGATTAGAGGACCAAGGCAGTAGTGTTGGTGGCAGGGAGAATCAGAAACCATTGCCATTAATATGAGCACTTGGACTTAAATGGTCAAAGGATGAAATGGCATAAACAGATTTGAGTGTTATGAAAGAGGTAGAATAACTGCACTGATGATTTTTTGAATGGCATTTAGGGAGAAGGGGTAAATAAAGAGGGGAAAATGTCAAGTATTATTGGTTTGGGTACCTGAATGAAGGTTATGGTTGCTATTCAGTGGGAGAGAGAACAGAAGAAGTAGAGCAGTTTTTGTTTTGTTTTGTTTTGTTTTTGGTAGGAGAAAGAGGTACAATTAGCAGAGCTTGGGTCATGTTGAGCTTTGTTTTAATTGGGTGGAGATGTTCAAGAGGCAGTCACAAATTCATGTCTGAAGATCAAGAGATGGCTGGAGCTGGAGATGGGCTTACCCAAGCAAGATTCTATAAAGTAAGAAAAGAAGTTGCTGAGGGATGAGGCTCTGGGAAAGGCCAATACTTAAGGAATAGGAGGAGAAATGGAAGTGAATGGAAAATATTGAGAAGGTGCAACCGGGCAAGTAGAAGGAGGTCAGGAAGGAGAAGAGTCATGGTTTCCAAGGGAACCAAGAGTTCTGAAAAATAAGGATAGACAACAGTATTGAAATTTGCAGAAAGTCAAGTAAAGAATGAGGCATATCCATTGGATTTACTACAAAGTTGTTCTAGTGACTTTGGTAAGAACATCTCAATAGGCTTTTTGGAAGTGAGGTGAAGGAAGTGAAAACAGCTTCTTCAAGAAGATTACCTCTGAGGAGAGGAGCTGGAGCGAGGCATGGGTGGTGGGTGAATGATCATTTTTAACATGGGAGAGACTCAAGCACAGTAAATACTTAACAAAGCATCAGGTTGGTAAGGAGAGGTGGGAAATGGAGGAGAGAGACTGGAGAGGAAACGGAGGGGTTTCAGAATAGCAGAAGTGAACCATGCCTTAGACCAGTGATTTCCAAACCTGCATGTACACAAGAACCACCTGAAGAGCTTTAAAAGAAACAGAGGCTGGGTCCTGACTTCTGGAGATTCTGAATTAACTGGTTGTAGTGGAGCCCAGGCATCCATGTTTTTTTAGATCTCCAAGTGATTCCGGGCTTGTGTAAAGTCAGGGTTAAGAACTACTATATTAAGTATTTGATTATTATTTGCTGAATGCTTTTTAAATTTTTGTTGATTAGTTGACTATTTCTCCTTAGCAACAAGACATGATCCCTACTCTCAAGTGGCTTACAATGCTTAGGATAAATAGTAATAATTTGTGATATATATTAAATACTAAATTAGCATTTGATACAGGGGTACAAAATTTACTCAAGCCCAGGGTGGAGTGAATCTTCTTCATCTGAGGCTCTGCTCTTTCTGGTCAGGGCTTTTGGTGCAGGGGAGGTTCACATGCACATCTGTCCTCTATCGCAGTGGTTCTCCAAGTGGGGTCCCTGGACCAGCAGCGGCAGCACCTGGGAACATGTTAGAAGTGCAATTCCTTAGCCCCTCCCCAGACCTGTGAAATCTGAAGATCTGTGGGTGGGGCTCAACAATCTAAAGAAGTCCTGGTGATTCTGATGCGTGTACAAATCAAGGTCTCAGACCCTTGTTGTGGCTCATACCTCCCCATCTGTGATGGTGCAGATGAAAGGAAACAACTGAGGCATTCCAACCCTGGGGATCTGGTAGCCTAGTCCTCTGAGCAGACTTCACAGGTTAAGAGCAACAATTGATATTGAAGGAGCCACAGTTCCAGAACCGTGTAATCTTCCAGTCCTGGGAAATGTATCAGGGTGTGTTCCTCCACAAACTTAAAAACTTGGTCAGCCCTAGAGAAGGCAAAATAGTCTCTGTCTGAAGCAATTTCACAGGACCCTCAAAAGGCTCCTTGAAATGCACCCCTCTTTGAAGTTGTCTGGTTTGCCCAAACAAAATTTCTGATTGTTTGTGCCTTTCTTGTCTGGTCTCAACAGGAGGAAGTGATAGGAGATTTAAAACCAGACACTGAATATCTAGTGAGCGTCGCAGCTTACAGCCGGAGTGGAAAAGGGCGACTTAGCTCTCCTCGACATGTTACCACTTTGTCTCAAGGTAAAATGGGTTCAAATTCATTAATAAAAGGAAAATTCATTTCTTCATGCAGCAGATCTTGGTGAAGGTCAGGTACGTCTTGATGATGTGCCAAGTAAAACAATCACAGTCCCTGCCTTTTACAAAACTTAGAGTCTAGTGGGTTAAGTCAAGACCCTTTCTAATTAATGCACAAGCAGATTGTGTGTTATATGTGTGTGGCATATGTTGCCATATGGTGCATATGGTGCCACAAGAATGGACAAAGGAAGACTTGACTGTAGGGGTGAAGGAGGATTTCCCTGGGGGGATGACTATGAACTTGAGATCTGGAGAGTGAGGAAGATTTAAGGAGGTAAGGAAGGGGAATGGGAGAAGACATTTATAGGCCATGGGAATCCAGCAAATGCTCACTGAGGTGGCACCATGCTAGACCATGGAAGCTGGAAGTTGGACCCATCAATCAATGCAGGGAAGAGCTCAATGTGGATGAAGAAGCAAATGGTAAGCCAAGTGTCTCCATGCATTCGGGGTGTGCACACAGGAGATGGAGTACATGGGGGGCTGACGAATAAAGGGGCGAATGAGCCTGTGCTGAGGCTCAGGTTTCAGAAAGAATACTAACTTTGGCCCCAATTTTGAAAGGTGTATAGGATTTCACCCAAAAGAGAAGGCAGGAAAAGTGTTCCAGGCAAAAGCAACAGCCTGAATAAAGGTTGGGAGGTATGAAAGTCTGGATGTGAAGATAGCAGAGCTTACCTTGGGGTGATGAGATTGTGGGTGACTCCTACCCATGAGGGTGCTTTCCAAATGTCCTACCAATGGTATATATTATTCTGATTATCAGGAGGAAAAGCACAAAAGAAAAATAGAAAGTAAATAGCATTAATAAACATTTATTTTGGTTTATTTGATTTTCCTCGTAGATAAATATCAATTCAGACATGCAGACAGAGATCAAAGGTTGTTAGGTGGTGGGAGTGTTCTTTTTTTTATTTATTGTTATCGACAAAACAAAACAACATACAAACATGAACGTTCTTAACATATGAACATTCCATGCTTGGTGTGTAATCAATGGCTCACAATATCATCAATACAACTATATACATAGTTGTATCTTCATCACCATGATCATTTCTTAGAACATTTGCATCACTCCAGAACAAGAAATAAAAAGAAAAAAGAAAAAAATCATACATACCATACCCCTTACCCCTCCCTCTCATTGGCTACTAGTATTTCCATCTACCCAATATGTTTTAACCTTTGTTTCCCCATTTGTTTTCTATACCCCTTACCACTCCCTTTCATTGATCACTAGTATTTCAATCTACTCAATTTATTTTAACATTTGTTTTCCCTATTATTTATTTATTTTTAATCCATATTTTTTACTCATCTGTCCATACTGTAGACAAAAGGAGCATCAGACACATGGTTTTCACAATCACACAGTCACATTGTAAAAGCTGTATCATTATACAATCATTTTCAAGAAATGTGGCTACTGGAACACAACTCTACAATTTCAGGCACTTCCCTCCAGCCTCTCTAATACACCATACATGAAAAAGAGATATCTATATAACGTATAAGAGTAACCTCTAGGATAATCTCTTGACTCTGTTTGAAATCTCTCAACCACTAACACTTTATTTTGTTTCATTTCTCTCTTACCCCTTTCGGTTGAGAATTTTTTCTCAATCCCTTGATGCTGAGTTCCAGTTTGTTCTAGGATTTCTGTCCCATGTTGCCAGGGAGGTTTAAACCCCTGGGCATCATGTCCGTGGGAGTGTTCTTGATGGTTTTAAAAGGGACATGTGGTCAACTGCCTGAACCACCTGTAGCTGGATTTCCAGCCAGGAGTGTTGGGGAAAGAAACTGAGAAGACTGGTTCTCATTGACTCAAAGTTTACATGCTGCATCCAGTGGTGCAGATTTATTTCAGGAGTTTTGTAGGCTTTTTGGTTGGTTTGCTGAGGCTTTTCTGAATAGAGATGTTCTGGTTTCACAACGCGCATGGGTTTTTAATGCATTAAACCTCTCCAACAGCTGAGAGTCCAGCCAAGTCTAGTGTTTGTTGTCTCACCTAGATTCCTGCCTGCCTCCAGCAGCACCCCAGCAGCCACAGGTCGTTGTGGTTTCCGATTCCGAGGTCGCCCTATCTTGGAAACCTGGAGAGAGTGAAGGAAGCTCCCCTATTCAGTACTATTCTGTGGAATTCATCAAGTAAGTCTGTGTGTCGTATTCAAAAGCCAAATATATTGACCTCAGATATTCCAAGCATGATATAAAACTAGAGGGAGAGTTGTTTCTACCACATGTGTGATGAAGAAAGGACAAAGGCTTGGAATTCTATGTATATATCCTGCTTTGATGTTAATTTTGTGTGTGAACCTTTCTGTGAAGGTATCTTGTAGATATGATTATCATCTACCATTAGTTCTCTTTAAGTAAAGGAGATTGCCTCCTGTAACATGGTGGGCTTCATCCAATCAGTTGAAAGCCTTAAGAGCAAAAAACCAAGATGTCCCAGAGAGGAAGAAATTCTGCCCTGACTACATTATCAATTCTTATTTGAATTTCCAGTCTGGTGGCTTTCCCTATAGATTTCAAACTTGCTGACCTCCAGAATTGCTTGAGGTAATTCCTTAAAAATAATCTCTTCATGTATTCTGTTGGTTCTGATTCTCTGGAGAAGCTTGATATGTACCTCTCCTTGATCTGGCACTGTCCCCATACCTGTTGAGTATGTGGATTGCCAGTGAACCTGTCCCCATTCAAAACCTCCTCCCTGTTTCCCTTCTGCATTCACAGACTGTTCTAGGTTCTGAAACCCCCCCCTGAGGCACCATTGCCAAGAAGCCTGCTTGCATTCCAACCTTGAAACTTGCCTGCCTGGCTTTGAAACACTGTATTTAAAGTAAATATTTGATGGTATCTTTTCTCAGGGGGTGGAAAAAAAAAATCCTTTAAAACAAGCACAACTCACTGTTACTTTCACATCTGTATTGCTATGGGGCAAGTTTTTGTTTTGTTGTTGTTGTTTTTCCCTCTCATACCTCTCTAGTTCATATTATTCAGCTTATCAGAATGTAGAACAGTTATTTGGAAGATTTCTCTAAAAGCTTTTTTACAGATGTAAAAACATTGAATATCAATGCTGCTGTGTAATTGTTTTTTACATTTCTCTTTTTTTATACATATTTTTATTGTCAGTCCTTAACAAACCAACATACAAACATTCTTGACGTACAAACATTCTATACATGGTGTACAATCAAGGGCTCACAGTATCATCACATAGTTGTGTATTCATCGTCATGATCATTTTTTTTTTAACATTTGCCTCTCTCCAGCAAAAGAAAGAAAAAAGAAAAAAGAAAAAACTCTTAACATACCATACCCCTTACCCCTCCCTCTCATTGACCACTAGTATTTCAATCTACTCAATTTACTTTAACTTTTGTTCCCCCTATTATTTATTTTTTAGCCGTGTTTTTTACTCATCTGTCCATACCCTAGACAAAAGGAGCATCAGACACATGGTTTTCACAATCACAAAGTCACATTGTAAAAGCTGTGTCATTATATTATATTAATCATCTTTAAGAAACAAGGTTACTGGAACACAGCTCTACCGTTTCTGGTACTTCTTTCTAGCTTCTCTAATACACCATAAACTAAACAAGGGATATCTATATAACATGTAAGAATAACCTCCAGGATAACCTCTGGACTCTGAAATCTGTCAGCCACTGCACTTTGTTTTGTCTCATTTCTCTCTTCCCCTTTTCGGTTAAGAAGGTTTTCCCAATCCTTTGATGCCGAGTTCTAACTGGTCCCAGAATTACTCCTTATTTTTATTTTTATGTATTTATTTATTTATTATTAATATTTTGCTGCTGTATAATTTTAAGTGAAAAAAAAGTGAACAAAACAAATTCCCAAACAAATTCTCAGGTCCTTCCTCTGAACTCTGGTGACAGTTGCATTCTAAAGGAAGCATCTTGCTGAGTGAGTCTGAAAACAATGTTTACTGAGTTGCTACTCTGACATCAAAGGTGATGGGTTTTGTCTGAGGCCTGCAGCTTCAGGGATTCATAAATAGATTGGTTCAGCACCTCATTCTTGAAGCTCTCTAAAGCTAGGGGAAAAGATTCTGCCAAGATTTTATTAACTCTGCTTCTGTTTCTTGACATCCAAGCCTATTCCTTGGTAGTGAAAATCCGATGTTTGTTTCCTCAGAGAGGCAATACTGTCCTGAGTCTCTTTAATGGTGGAGTACAGAACTTATTCCAGGCAGGGCTTATTCGATTGCAGGTGGTAGTGGAAATTCGAAAGGAGACATGAGTTTTGGCTCCTGTAACTGTAAAGTCCAGTTTCAAATATAAATTCAAGGAAGACTGAGCCCCCATCTTATCAGCAATTTGTCTCCATTTGTCCCTCTGCTGTATTTTCCTTTTTATTGGCTTCAACTTCAGTCAGGCTCTTGATATATGGAAGCCCCAGCCCCTCTCACACTTTGGGTTCCCCCCAGAGGCAGGGCCTCAGACAAGGACTTTTATGAAAATAGTTCATTTAGAAGAAGGAATGAGAGAGTGGTGGGAGTGAGGTGGGAAGGAGGATGTATAAGAATGTGTTATTGCTGTCAATGCTGTAAGCAACGGGACCTTTTGATGAAGGCTTGATTCCACCAAAGCTCTCTGAAGCCTACAGAGAGACCCACATTTGTCCATTTACCCACTGGCTCCTGTCCTGTACTGTTGATTGAAGGTTTCCCTGAGGATATAACTACCCCAAACTTCTAGGCTCTGCTCCTTTGTGAGATAAGTAGGGAGATCCTGAGATATAATGAGGATTGATGTGGGGACTGCATGTGGTTGAGGTTAAATGCTGGTTGTACAAGGTAAGTCTGAGCTCATGTGAAACACCACAACATAGCTGCTGCTGAAATCAGAAGTGGGACAAACGGAGGCGGCATGGGCCTCAGAGGCAGCTACTGCAATGTCCTTATCTACAAAACTTGGATGCTAATTCCCTCTAGCCTTCTAGTGTGATTAGGAGGATCAAGTGAAATCACCTATGAGAAAGAGCTTTGTATGCGTTAAAAACCTATACAGTGTGTTGCTGCCATCACCACCATCCATTACCAAAACTTTTCCATCACCCCAAATAGAAACTCTGTGCAACATTTTGAATGTAATTATCAGCACTTATTATATATTTGAAAGTGACTAAAAGGTTGTTTCTTTGTAACTAGAATAAAAATTTTAAAGCAACAATATAGGACCATACAACCACACAGTGAACCCTACTGTAAAAACATGGACTATAGTTAATAGAACAATTGTAATAATATTCTTTCATCAACTGTAACCAATGGACCATGCTAAAGCAAAGGGTTAATAATAGAGGTATATATGGGAAGTCTGTATTTTCTGCATGATTTTCCTATAAACCTACAACTTCTCTAATAAAAAAAAAACATGAACTCTAGAATCACAGAACAAATTACCCTATAAAAGCATAAGGTACACATGGGTATTATGTACATGTGTTTAATAATTATAATCCCTCTCCAACAAAAATGCATATTGGAACTGTCCCTAACATTTGGGGATACACATTCCCTGCATAAATATTTCAAAATTATACATCATTCTAACAAACTATTAACTGGCTTTTTTTTTTCGTCTACATTGACAAATTTGCCTTCACAACATCTTGGAAGGTTAGCTTCATATTTAGATTCTTGGATGCCTTGGATTTCTACATAAAACATGATATTATGGAGAAAGCCAACCTCTGGTCCCAGTCTTTGTATTCATAATTGAACCTCTGTCATGTCTAGAATAAGCAATTTTGGTCAAGCTTCTTTATCTCAGAACTTTTGTTTTCTCATCTGTAATATCAGACTAATGTGACATCCATCACAGGGTTTTGGTCATAGTCTTTGGAGAGTATATATAATAGATATTCAATAGGTATTTGCTTCTTTTTCATCATGATACCATTTCCATTTTGCAAAGGAAGAAAAGGAGACTCAGTTGCTTCTTGTTTTGCCAAGGTAAAGTGAGTGTTGGGGAAAGAATTAAAATTAGAATGGACACATCCTGATTTGCAGCCCAGGGCTCTTTTCACAAAGCCCATGTCTTTTCCATGCCTAGGCCCCATCTTTCAGGGGAGGGTGGAACCGTAGACTCAGGTTTTATAAAAGTTTTCTTTAGACTATCTCCTAACCAAAGCCTTATATATCATTCAATGGGGATTAAAGAGTAAGTTAAAAAGATCAATTGATGTCTAAGTGCCTACCAAGACAGAGAGAGAGAGCTGAAACTATCTTAATGTGAAGTTCTTGCTTAAATTCACATATGCTCTAGTCTAGTAATTTCTAGTGTAATGGGAATACTGACTTTATTTTCTAGCTTTGCTATTTCAGTATTTATGACTCTAAGTATTTATGATGCTGTCTAGTAGAAAGAGCTTAGGACCAAGTACATTTTTGTTTCTCATCCAGTTTCTACCTCCCCCAAAACATAGCATACCCTGAAGGATGCTCTCAGTGGCTGCATCAGAGAGGAGGATCCCTCCTTGGCTCAGACAGGATGAAAACTTTTAGAAAGGAGTAATCTTCATAATCTGCCCAAAGTTGGCCTGGGGGATACTCATTAGATTCCTTGATAAAGTGGATTTTTTTTTTCTCAACTAATAGAGAAAATACTTGAAGAGGCAAATCTAAGTAAGCTTGTAGGGTGTAATTTATTTTGCATTGTTTTTAAAACCTTACCTGCTTTTTTAAAACAGAGAAGCATGCATTTGAGGTAAAGGGGACTATTTCTTTTCTAAAGTGATCCTGAAAATTTCTTTGTGGACAGCAATGTTTAGTGTTTTAAAATAAGAATCACATACAAATATAGCTACCTATGTTTTGAAATATTTTGGCCATAAATATCTGAGAAACATCCTTCTTTTACATGGGAATTTCCCCAGGGTAAGTTCCTTTTTCATAAGCAAAAAATATATAATATGGTAGAATGAAAACCAAAGGCCTAGAAAAATATTCGTCATCATTGATGTTCCAATTAGGGAACCATGCTTCACATATGCTATCTAACAGGGTGGTTAAAGATGAAGAGTAGCTTTCATTTAACTTACTTGCAGTATTTTTATAGGCATCGCCTATCGGTTAAATTTGCTTCAGAGCTTTGTCAACTACTAAAAAGGGCAGATTAAAGAGTTCAATGACTACTTTCAATGGAAAGTCCACCACTGGCTTGTTTTTTGGTGCATATGAAAGTCTGAAATGTTTCTATGCATGTTTTAGAGACACAGATCAAGAAAAATTGCTCTCTCAATCTCACCTCAAGACAGTTACACTAATAAGTGAGCAGGAGCAATGTTTTTCCTCTTTTCCCTTTCACATCTCTCTGCCTCAGTAATTCCCTGGTTTCTTGCAAATGCCTTTCATAATAACTGTTGCAAAATTCACCTTCACGCAGGACTGCTCCTAGGCTGATGGCAATGGCTACATACTAGTTTCACATGAGACTCTCATAGTCATGCACACTTAGGTGTTTTTTAAAATTGTTATTTACATATTGACATTTCTGTTAAAAGTCATCTGTCTTTCCATCCCATCAGTTTGTACTTCATAAACTCTTCCTTGATCCACAGGTAACAAATGAACGTAACTAGCTTCCTCAGAGGAAGTGACCCCACCATGGCTGCTATTGAAATGAAGATCTTACTCAGGGATCCAGAATGGACTCTGAACAAATTGTGGATCATCCTTGAATAGTCTTAGTCCTGACATGTTTGACTAATGGTCAAGGTCAAAGGCTGTGAAGGTCAAAGGAGTTTCTCAATCAAAATCAAAGACTTGCAGGCTGGTTCTTGATATCATCTCTCAGGTTAAGTTTGTTGTTTTAGTTTGCTAGCTGCCGGAATGCAATATACCAGAAATGGAATGGCTTTTAAAAGGGAGAATTTAATGAGTTGCTAATTTACAGTTCTAAGGCCGAGAAAATGTCCCAATCAAGTCTATAGAAATGTCCAATCAAAGGCATCCAGGGAAAGATACCTTGGTTCAAGAAGGCCGATGAAGTTCAGGGTTTCTCTCTCAAGTGAGAAGGCACATGGCGAACACAGTCAGGGCTTCTCTCTCAGCTGGAAGGGCTCATGGCGAATACGGCGTCATCTGCTAACTTTCTCTCCTGGCTTCTGGTTTCAAGAAGCTCCCCGGGAGGCGTCTTCCTTCTTTATTTCCAAAGGTCGCTGGCTGGTGGACTCTCTGCTTCGTAGTGTCACTCTCTCTGAATCTCTCATTCTCCAAAATGTTTCCTCTTTTATAGGCCTTCAGAAACTAATCAAGACCCACTCAAATGGGTGGATACATGT
Organism: Myrmecophaga tridactyla; assembly: GCA_004026745.1. NCBI lineage: Eukaryota > Metazoa > Chordata > Mammalia > Pilosa > Myrmecophagidae > Myrmecophaga > Myrmecophaga tridactyla. Next base: position 43,240 of record PVIY010015013.1, read on the forward strand.
TATCCCCTAATCCAGTTTAACAACCATTCTTAACTAAATCACATCAACCAGGGAGATGATCTCATTAGTTTCAAACATACAGCATTGAGTAGAGATTATTCTACCTTTATGAAATGGGATTTATATTAAAACATGACTTTTCTTAGGGGGCATACTTCCTTTCAAACCAGCACATTTGTCCAGATGTGCAATTAGAAGACACAGCTTTGAGCCATCCTCTAATCTTGGGGACAGTTACTTGATTCCAGTCCTTGGCTTCCTTACATGTAAAATAAAGAGGCTGGACTGTGTGACCTCTAAAACTCTGTGACTCTGATTTTCTATTGTAATGATATAGGCGAGGCAGTGTAGATGGGTAGTTTAGCTCAGAGGCCCTGAGCTCATCCCCCAGTTCAACTCTTCTCCCACCACTTTCGAGATTTGACTTAGCAGGTTATTTGACTTCTCCGTGCCTCAGACCGTGGAATGGGAATAGTAATTTACTTACCCTAGAGAGTGTTGTGAGATTAAATGAGTTGATGTACAAAAAATGATTGGCACGTGATAACATGAAATGATTGGCACAAGATAAGTGCTCAGTCAAGGCTAACTATTCCTATTATTGTTTTTGTGGTGGGTCTTTTCTGCTTTCCTATACAGCTGTGTTCTTTTCTGATTAGAAGCCTTTATGCTCCAGGAGAGCAGTTCCTCCACCTCTTCACCTAGCCATCTCCTATTCATCCTTCACAACCTCCTCCAGGAAGTCTTCCCTGACCACCCATCCCTGCCCCTGGACTGGCTTAGGTTTACTTGCAGCATCTACTTCCAACACCGAGCACACTTATGTTTAGTAATTTGTTTAAGGTCTGTCTTTCTATTGGGGGCATGAGGGCAGCATCTGACTTACTCTCTGTGGAGCACAGCACCCAGCACCAAGGAAACACCCTGTGTCAAATGGGTGTTGGTGAATGTTTTGACTTGGATCTGAATGCCATAACTAGCTGGAACCTCTCTAAGCCTTGCTTTCCTAAGCTGTAAAGTTGGACTGATACTAGTGGTTACCCTGAAAGGATTGTGAAGATGCAAAAATGCATGTGCAGCACTTGTGGAAGGTTGTTTTTTTTCAAATGTTGGTCCTTCTACTTACCTTCAGCCCCACAGAACAGAAATGTATCTCCACACTAGCAGTTTTTGTTTGCTTTGTTTTTAAATCAACAGTTTATAAAGCATTTAATATTCACTGCATTTTTTATGTTACAAGGAAAATAATTTGGTATGATGCTACATGATATGTCAATTTTCTCAAAATCTCTTCTGCGATAACATTTCATTAATACTGTGGTCCATAGTTGAATCAGTGGGGTCACATAGGCAGGCAGGAAGGTGGTAAAAGTATCAAACTTATTGAGGGACTAGAATCATATATTTACTGACTTCATACTAGGCACACTATACTAGGTTTTACATACTTAAATGTGAACATAAGTTCTAGTTATCTATTAATAGAAAAATAATGCTACCGTCAGGTAATCCTGTGCTTTCGTGTTAAATATATATCACGGAACCTGTGTATTGAACAAGGACCTTTGTCCAGTGAAGCATGTCAGCACACACTTATACATAGTTTACATTTCGAAGATTTTATACAAGCGTGCGACATTAGCACATGGGAGGTTCAGTGAACTTTTACCTCCAGCATCAGAATAAAAAGAAGAACTTTCCATCTCGTCAACCGCAAAAATAAAAACCAGACAAAACCCAGCATGGATCTGCAAAAACATGTTTCCCCCAAGCCTGAAAGTTATTCATGCCTCTTTTCCCTCCCCACAAAAGGAATATTGGTATGTGATAAAACTTCAAATAATACCTAAATGCAGCTGGCTAACTTGAAATTTCCCATTTTGCTTTTATTTCATATTGAATGCAAACATTTTTGAGCTCTTTGTAATATGTAAGTGAATTTACAACTTTTTTCACAGAAATTTAATTTATAGGAATAATTGAGCAAATGGCTGTAATATTTAAAAATAGATCTAGTCCTCAATTGGTTTTCTAACCCCCAAAAGTATGGAATGTAAGATATTGAAATAATTGTTGTTATACAATTAGTTAATTTTGAGAAAATTGGGGTAAAAAACAAACAAGCAAATACCCCTTTCTTTTCAAGAAAGCGTTTGGGATATTTGTTCTTGTTAAGTATGTCTTTCCAAGTATGTTGGTGGTAAGAAAGACCAGCAATAGAATTAGAAATACATAAGAATAGGCTTGCTTAAATGTCAGCTGAGATTTCATATTAACAAGTGGTACTTCATGGAAAATTCCTTTAACACACGATTTTCAAAATTGAAAATATCAGAACTGCCTTCTGGTGTAGTGTCTGGTCCCAGATATTCTGGTAGGGGTCAGGTTCTTCCAGGGCCTGAATGGAAAGGACATTTTGAATGTTTTTACAGAAATCTGACCTGCAGATTCACGCATTGATCCCTTAAAATTTTAATCCCTCCTACTATGAGTTTTCCAGATGTAAACCCTGCAAACTGATCAGAGTTGACATAAATTGAAGTCTTTTTTTAAACATTTTTTATCATGAAATACATATACAAAAAAGCAATAAATTTCAAAGTACATCGTAACAAGTAATTATAGAACAGATTTCAGAGTATGTGTTACAATGCCACAATTTTGGGTTTTTACTTCTAGCTGCTCCAAGACACTGGAGACTAAAAGAAATATCGATATAATGGATTCAGCAGTCATACTCATTTGTTAAATCTTATCTTCTCTATTATAACGCCTCCTTCTCATTTGATCTTCTCCCAATCTTTAGAGTATTTGGGTTTTGCCCATTCTAACTTTTTTTTATGTTGGAAAGAGGTATTGATAATATGGGATAAGACGATGGAACTAGTTGATGTTCTTGGAGAGGCTGGCCCCACTGAATTTCAGAACCTGTCTGACCTAGGAACCCATCTGTAGGTTTGTAGCCTTCTGCAAAGTAATCGTTGTGTGTGAAACTATTGTAGAATCTCAGATAGGGCCCTAGATGTTCTTTAAGTTTGGCAGGAATAGTTCAGGTTGGGGGTTGGCACACCATGGTAATTAGCAATATCTAGCTGAAGCTTACGTATGAGTAGTGTCCAGAATAGCTCTCGACTCTATTTGAACTCTCTTAGCCACTGATGCCTTATTTTATCACACTCATTTTCCTCCTCTTGATCAGGAAGGCATTGTTGATCCCACAGTGCCAGGGCCAGGCTCATCCCTGGGAGTTATGTGCCATGTTGCTAGGAGGATCTTCACCTCTGGAAGTCATTCCCACATAGTGGAAAGGGTAATGATTTTATTTGCAGAGTTGGTCTTAGAGATGGTGAAGCCACATCTGAGCAAAACAAGTTTTCTAGGCATAACTATAGGTAGGCTTAGTTTCTCTGCTACCGAAATATCAGGAAAGGATGCTAAATTTTGTCTAATGTTTTTTCAGCATCAATTCAGATGATCATGTGATTTTTCCCTTTCCATTTGTTAATGTGCTGTTTTATATTGATTGGTTTTCTTGTGTCAAACCACTCTTGCATTCCTGATATAAACACCACTTGGTCAAGGTACATACTTATTTTAATGTGTTGTTGGATTCAGTTTGCTAGTATTTTGTTGAGAATTTTTGCATCTATATTCATTAGGGAGATTGGCCTGTAGTTTTCCTTTCTTGTGGCATCTTTGCCCAGTTTTTGTATTAGAGTGATTTTAGCTTCATAAAATGAGTTAAGTAGTATTCTTTCTTCCTTAATTGCTTAGAAAGAGTTTGAGCTCTTTTTGGAATGTTTGAAAAAATTTCCTTATGAAGCTACCTGGCACTGGGCTCTTTTTGTAGGAAGATTTTTAATGACTGATCGAATCTCTTTACTTGTGATTGATTTGTTGACTTCTCCTATTTCTTCTCATGTCAGTGTAGCTTGTTTGTGTGTTTCTAGGAATTTATCCATTTCATCTAAGTTGTCTAGTTTGTTGGCATATAGTTGTTCATAGTATCTTCTCATGATTTTTTTTTTTATTTCTTAGGGTCTGTGGTAACAACTCCCTTCTCATTTCTGATTTTGTGTATTTGCATCCTCTCTCTTTATTTCTTTGTAAGCATAGCTAGGGGTCCATCAATTTTATTGACTTTCTCCAAGAACCAACATTTGGTTTTATTGATTCTTTCTATGGTTTTTTTGTTCTCCAATTCATTTATTTTTGCTTTAACCTTTGTAATTTTTCTTCTTCTCTTTGCTTTGGGGTTAGTTTGCTGTTCTTTCTCTAGTTCCTCCAAGTGAGCAGTTAACTCCTTGATTTTTGTTCTTTCTTTTTTTAATAGAGGCATTTAGAACATAAATTTCCCTCTTAGCACTGCCTTTGCCACATCCCATAATTTCTGATGTGGTATATTCTCATTTTTGTTTGTCCTCAGATAATTTTTAAAAATATTTTTATTAAGAAATCTTCACACACATATATTCTATATGTGGTGTATTATCAGTGGCTTATAATATCATCACATAGTTGTATATTCATCACCATGATCATTTTTAGAACATTTCCATCACTCCAGGAAAAGAAATAAAAAGAAAAAAGAAAAAGCTCAGACATACCATACCCCTTGTCCCTCCCTCTCATTGACCACTAGTATTTTCATCTACCCAATTTATTTTACCCTTTGCCCCCCCCATTATTATTTTTAAATCCGTATTTTTTACTCAACTATCCATTCCCTGGATAAAAGGAGTATCAGATACAAGGTTTTTATAATCACACAATCACATTGTAAAAGTTATATCTTTATACAATCATCCTTAATAATCAAGGCTACTGGAACACAATTCAACGGTTTCAGGTATTTCCCTCCAGCCTCTCCAATGCACTATAAACTAAAAGAGATATCTATATAATGAATAAGAATTCCCTCCAGAATAGCCTCTTAACTCTGAAATCTTTCAGCCACTGAGACTTTATTTTGTGTCATTTCTCTCTCCCCACTTTTGGTCAAGAAGTCTTTCTCAATCCCTTAATACCAGATCCCAGCTTATCCCAGGAGTTCTGTCACATGTTGCCAGGGAGATACATACCCTTGGAAGTCATATGGGGAGGGCAGTGAGTTCATCAGCTGAATTGGCTTAGAGAGGCCACAAAAGAGGTTCTCTAGGGGTGACTCTTAGGCCTAATTTTAAGTAGGCTTAGCCTATCCTTTGCAGGAATAATTTCATAGGGGCAAACCCCAAGATTGATCATTTGGTCTATTGATTTGGTTGCCCCCACTGCTTGCGAGAACATCAGAAATTCTCCAAAGGAGGAAGTTGAGTATTTCCTCCATTTTTTCCTAGTTTGCAAATACTTCTTTATTCACTGCTATATTCACTCTGGGATATATCGGGGCATTACACTAATCTTTGTCTCCAGATATTTACCTATTTCTCTAGCAATTTCTTCTTTGACCCACTGGTTGTTCAACAGTTCACTGTTTAATCTCCTTCTATTTGTGAAAGTTCTAGTTCTTTGGTGTTATTGATTTTCAACTTCATTCCGTGGTGGTCAGAAAAAGTGCTTTGAATAATTTCAGTCTTTTCAAATTTGTGAAGACCTGTTTTGTGCCCCAGCATATGATCTATCTTGGACAACATTCCATGAGCGCTAGAGAAGAATGTATATCCTGGTGTTTTAGGCGTTAATGATCTATATATGTCTGTTAGGTCTAATTCATTTATCAAGTTGTTTAGCTCTCTATTTCCTTGTCGATCCTCTACCTGGTTGTACTGTCTATAGAGGAGAGTGTATTGAAGAGGAGAGTGTATTGAAGTCTCCCAATATTATTATTGAAACATTTGTTCCCTTCAGTTTTGCCAGTGTTGATTTCATGTACTTTGGACCTCCTTGGTTGGGAGTGTAAACATTTTGATTGTTATTTCCTCTTGGTGAATTGTCCCTTTTATTAAAATGCAGGGTCCTTACTTGTCTTTTAAGACATCTTTATGTTTAAAGTCTATTTATCTGATATTAGTATAGCTACTCCTGCTTTTTTTTGTTACAGCTTGCATGGAACATTTTTTTTGTGTTTTCACTTTCAATATATTTGCATCTTTGAGTCTAAGATGAGTCTCTTGAAAACAGAATATAGATGGACCATATTTCTTAATCCATTCTGCAAATCTGTATCTTTTAATTGGTGAATTTAGTCCATTAATTTTCAAAGTTATTACTATAAAGGCATTTCTTGAATCAACCATCTTATCCTTTGGTTTTTATTTGTTAGATCTATATATTCTTTTTCCTCTTTCTCTTTTTATCCTTTAAGTTAACTTTCCTGGTACTCTTCAATTCTGTGCCCCCCTCCAGACCTCCCTCTCCTGTCTTTTTTTCCCAGCTGACAGAACTCCCTTTAGTATTTTTTGTAGAGCCAGTCTCTTATTGACAAAGTCTCTCAGCCTTTGTCTGTCTGTGAAAATTTTAATCTCTCCTTCATTTCTTTTTTTTTTTTATTTTTGCCTGGGCAGGCACCAGGAATCAAATCCGGGTCTCAGGCATGGCAGGCTAGAACTCTGCCTGCTGAGCCACTGTGGCCTGTCCTCTCCTTCACTTTTGACGGACAACTTGACTGGTTAAAGAATTCTTGGCTGGAAGTTGTTCTCTTTGAGGATCTTAAATATAGCATACCATTGCTTTCTCACCTCCATGGTACCTGTTGACTAGTCCAAGCTTAGTCTTATGTGGCTCCCCTTGTATGTGATGAGTTGCTTTTCTCTTGTCACTTTCTTGACTTTCTGCTTCTCTTCAACATTTGGCAGACTAATTAGTATGTGTGTTAGAGTAGGCCTATTTGGGTTTATTCTATTTGGGGTTTGTGGGGCTTCTTTGATTTGCATATTTATTCCTTTTATAAGGGTTGAGAAATTTACCTCTAGTGTATCCTCCACCAATCTTTCTAGCCCTTTCCTCTTCTCTTCTCCTTCTGGGACACTAATGTTTCTTAATTTTCTGTGCTGCATGTTGTCCATCATTTCCCTGAGGTCCAATTCAAATTTTTCCATCTTTTTTGCCATTTGTTCTTTTGTGTCTATGAATTCAATTGTCCTGTCCTCTATTTCACTAATTATTTCTTGTGTCTCTTCAATTCTGCTGTTGTATATCTCTAGTATATTTTAAATTTGGTTTACTTCCATCTCTGTGATATCTGTTATTTTTCTACTTATTCTCTCAAATTCTTCTTTATCCTCTACTAGTGTTTTCTTGATATCCTTTATGCCATTAGTGAAGCCATTGAATTTATTTAGGAGAGTTGTATGAACATCTTTGATTAGTTGTTCCAGAGTTTGTGTCTCCTCTGGGGTTTTAATCTGGTCATTTGGTAGATAGAAGATATCTACCTGTATCTTCATATGCTTTGTGATTTTCTGTTGGCTTTGAGTCATTTGATTACCTTGATAGGGTTATTTTGAAAGTTGATTTCCTTCAGTCATCTGAGGTTTTGTATTTGCTTTAGTTTGCATTGAAGGTCCTTTTGCACTTGGTTCATTAGTAATTTCCCTCTAAACCAAGGCCCGGACATCATGCAGGGGATGCACTTCTACTTGAGGATCTCTTTGAAGCTAGACAAATAGTTTGCCAGACTGCACTTTCTGTGTCTCCCCAGAAGATGGTGCTCTTGGGCCTCCTCTTCCCCACAGGCCTGCCTTTCCCCAACTGTGGCAGCTGGTTGAGCTGGGTGGAGATCTGAGAATTACTTTTATTCTCAAATTAATTTTCAGCTCTAAAGTTGGCTAGAGTTTCTGAAACATGCCTGACAATAATTACAGGTCAGAGAAAACATGACCTTCTCAAAGATCATTTTCTCTGTGAAATCACTATTATTTCACTCGATGGTATCTTCATTAGATTTTCTTCCTAATCTTTGGAAAATGCTTATTGAGCAGCTGTTATACATAGTGCTTTGTATTTCATGTCTTCCTGAAGTTTTCTATTTATTCTGAGGGTCTGGATGCATACCTCAGGCCAAGAGTCCCTCAGTTGGTATTCCCTGGTTTTCTGGCTGTACAGACAGGTTAGTTATCTAGTGTGAGCCTCAGAATACAAGGCATGGTGACATGCAGGTCGGCCTTGCACAATAGCAGCATAAATTGAATTCTTGTGTACCAGTGTTGGGAGCCATTTGTAAACTGCAAATGAAAAGTACGATTACCCCATTCTGTTAATCTGTCATTTGGTTGGGTTGAACAAATTTGTAAATGAAGAAGGAAGGCTGAATGCTAAAGCTCAAATAATAGGTCTTTTATTTTCTTAACTGTGACTTCTTAGGAGTTTCTGAAACTTCCTTGTAATTCATTTCAGTATAGAGCATGTCCTGCATACATCAGTTTGTAAAACTGATGGAAAATCAGAGGCTCTTCTAAGCATGAGGTTTTCCTTCACCCCATCGGTGCTCACCCTGTGTACTTGATGGAATCATGACTCTTCTCTTACGGCAAGAAGCTTAACCTATGGTCCATAAAGTCCAAGGATCCATGGATAGAATTCTGGGCTTCAATTGGAAAAAAATTGCAACCTTATGTTCACCAACTGGAACTTAGCATCTCCTTTAAATTTGAATGTAGGCAACAACGACCCAGTGGTATTAGCAGCATCTGTGATTTTGTCACCCTTCAGTCACAGTTATTTTCTTATCCCATTTCAACTGTTACACATATCTCAAAATTCTATTTATGCTAACAACTACTTTCAAATTACAGTAGTGATTATATCCATTGCTAGGTTTTCTTTTATTATTTAATATGTTAATAAAGAATACATGTATTACTATGTAATATATTTATTATATTGATAATTGTTTGCAATATCATTATTTTCCTTTGCAATTTGGTGTCTTTTAGTTTATGAATTGAAAACAATTATTCTGAGAAGGGGTTGATTGGCTTCATCAAACTGTTAAAGGGACACAAACAAGATTAAAGGCTGTTGGTTTTAAATCAGGGATTGGCAAACATTTTCTTAAAGAGCTAGATAATAAATACTTTGGGCTTTACTCTCTCAAGTACTCAACCCTGCCACAGTGGCAGGAAAGCATCCACGGACAATGAGCCTGGTTGTGTTCCAGTAAAACTTTATGAAAACTGGCAGCCAGCTGAAGTTTGCCAACTCCCAGTTTAAGGCATCATATCATTCCTGAGGTTGAATTTTGAAGACATTTCAATTCAGTTTAATCACCCTTTACTGGATGCCTACTATAAGCCATGTATTCCTCCAAACATTTATTCACGGAGTATCTTCCATGTACCAAGCCTGTGCTAGGGGCAAGGGATTTAGGGGTCAATGAGTTATAGACCCTGCCCTTAGGGAACCTATAGTGAGTGGAAATGTAGACAAGCATACTGAGAGTGGTGAGTGTTGCTGGTGGCAGGGGGACCAGGGACCTAGACAAACATAAACTTGATATCTGGCTCAGTTTTGAAAGGAGTTTGGGAAGGTATCTCACAAGAAGCATTATCTGAACAAAAACGGACACATTAGAGTTAGCCAGACAAAAAGTGAGAGAAGAAGCAGCATGATGAGGTTCTGGCCAGAGGAGTTAACTTGGAGAGCAAAGCCTTGGAGGCAAGAAGAAAATGTTCCTATAATTGGTTAGAAAACCTGGAGTGCTGTATATGAGGGGCTAGTGGTGAGAACTGAGATATAAGGCTGGATGAGTAAATGAGGCTCAGGCCAAGAAAGACATTGTTAAGGAACTCATATATATATATCCTGAAGGTCAGGGGGAGCTATGAAAGGTTTTAGGCAGGAAAGGGACAGATTTTATTTACATTTTTGAAAGATCATGCAGACATCTTGAGGAACAGATGAATAAGAAAAGCCATAGGGATAGTCCAAAGAAGACACTTATTAATTTTGTTTTATAGATATCTTTTTCTGAGATGATGCTCAGAAGGAATAACATGAGAGAAAATATTTAGCAAAAGAGCCTCCAAATAAATACAAGGTCCTGGAGAAAACATTAAATTGTGGAATGTTGGGTCTGATGTGGAGGGGGGAAAAGGTCACACAAGTCACATTGCACTATAATTAGCTTTGGATCTACTCCTTCTTGGGCCAGTAGAGTGGCCTCCACTGTCAAGGCCATTGTGTATGTTCTCTTCTATCCCCTAGAGGACTGTGTCCTACTCCAACAAATTCCACTCTCAACAGTATTTTCCTAGTGGGATTTAACCATTTTTATCCCAGTTTCCTAGTTAGTGTCTGCAACACTCTTGAGTTCTGCTCTTCACCTCAGTGCCAACTTTCTAGAGCAGGGTTTACAAACAGGGACAAACCTTCTGTGACTCATTAGAAGGTAATGAAATCCTTTTAGGGGGTCTATATCAACACTTTTTCAGAAGTGAAACAGAATAGGACAAAAGGAAATATCAGAGGGTGTCACACACAATAAAAATAAAAGAATTATTTTGTAAAATGTGTTTCGATTGGGTTTGTGTGCAGGTGTGTGTATGTATGGTGCGGTTGGGTTTGTGTGCAGGTGTGTGTATGTGTGGTGCGGTTGGGTTTGTGTGCAGGTGTGTGTATGTGTGGTGCGGTTGGGTTTGTGTGCAGGTGTGTGTATGTGTGGTGCGGTTGGGTTTGTGTGCAGGTGTGTGTATGTGTGGTGCGGTTGGGTTTTTGTGGAGGTGTGTGTATGTGTGGTACACATTGAGTCATAATGTCCAATGTCTGTCTTATTGTGGATTTGAAAACAATTATTCTAGAGCGTGACATTATGAATTTGGAGTTTAACAGGCTTCATTTGCCACTTTCTGGACATTTGATCCAAATATAAGTATTAGATTCCTCTCCATGGCTGATAAAACCTACTTCTTTACTTCATAGAACCGACTTGGAATCTAAGAGATGGACGTCCACCTAAGGTAGTCTAGAAAAAAAATCTAGTCAAATTGTGAACCACAATCCTCAGTGGGTATTGAAATCAGTTTAGCTTTAAACAAAAAGGAGAAAATAAAAAAAAGAAAAGAAAATATTAAAGTTAAAATATAGTAAGGGAGGCGGCTGCCGTGGCTCAGCAGGCAGAGCTCCGACTTGCCGTGATGGAGGTCTGGAGTTCGATCCCTGGTGCCTCCTGCCCATATGCAAATTAAAAAAAAATATATATATATATATAGTAAGGGCTAGTATTTTCTTGAAACTTTTTTCAGTATTATATTAATACATAAATGTGTATATAGGTCATATACCCATATACATATGTATTATAGGAATATCAGGTTACTATGCAAAAGTCTATTTCTTACTGTAGGTCAAGGTCAGATACTAATCCAAGCCCAACTTCCTGCCATGTTCAGGAGGTTGCTCTGTCACATACCTGACTGATTGCTTCCTGATTTGTTTCAACACGACCATTGATACAGAGCTCATTTCAGCCGAGACATTCTGCTTTATTGTCCACCATTCCTAATTAAAAATCAAGGGGATTTCCTTATAATGTGCTGCCATCTGTTTCCCTGTCTACTAGGCCTCCTAGCCCAGTATTGAAAACTCAGGTGTCCATACCACCCTCATTTGATACACAACTCGAAATACCATGTCCTGTGCTCACTACATCTTCACTCCACACCAAACCGTGCCAGCCCTTTGAATTCTGCCTTGGTGGAGATGAGTCTAGCTTGCCCTCACTCCAGTTTTCCACTGCCTTTCTTAATGCACAGTGTCCTCGACTGAGCATCCTCTGCTGAAAAGTC
>PVIY010015014.1:0-35431 GCA_004026745.1 Myrmecophaga tridactyla
AAATCATCTTTGCCCCAAATATCCTCACGCCACCTGCAAACTTCCAATAACAATTTACATTTTAAAATTGATAAATGCATTTTGATACTAAATCAAGGGTAATGCATATGAAAAAATTAAATGCTATAAAATGATAGCTTCTGTTGTAATCAATTTCGGAATCACTTGGTTTTCTTGCATTTGAGTGACTAAAAGTTACTTCAGTTTGATTTATTCCTACCCTGTCTTCTCTAGTCACGTATCTAACTGACATCATTGTGAAATAACATCATGTTTGGTCCTCCGAGAGGAATTGACTTAGAATTAGAAAATGCATTGAGTGTCAGACTTTCACCAACTATTTCTACCTCTCTGAAGCTCAGTTATTCAAATAAAGAATTTAGGTTAATATTAACACCTACTTCCTATGATTCTGGGAATATTAAATGGGGTAATATATGAAGAATGTAATACACTGCGTTTTACAAAATAGAAACGCCAAAAATTACTCTCCAGTAAAAAACACCACTTAAAAGGTTTATCATTTTTGTTTCATTTTACTCCCAGAAAGCCTTTGAATGTGGTCATTTTGAGCAGCAAGTGGCCCCACTAAAGGTCGCCTTGCTCCTCTAGGTTTGACTTTCAGACCAGCAGCATGAGAATCATCTGGTTACTGCGAAAATACAGAATTTCAGGCATCACCCAGTTATACTGAATAGAAATCTGCATTTCAACAAGAGGCTCAGATTATTCATATGCACATTAAAATCTGAGAAACACTAAACTGTAGGACATGTTTCTTATAAACCTTTGCGTTGTTCATATGTGTCACACATGGTAAAATTTACTGCACTCGACTATTCACCATGTGCTTTCCTATAAGCACTATAGTAGAGTTATCGTATTAAGTATATTAATTATAGTAGACTTATAATAATAATTTAAATTATTCCAAATTATTAGTATCACCCACAAAACACTGGGTGTAGAGTATAGAAATCTTGGGACTGTCAATGGTTAACTCCATTTGCCACGTACATCAGCACATGGGATAATAGGGTGAGTCTTTCATGCTGCACTATTTTCACCTTCTATGTTTTCTGCTTCAGAGCCTTCAGATTTCTGAAATGTCCAATAATATCACCCATTTTGGGAAAGTTGGTAAATGCAAATTAAAGATGCAGGACCTTTAAAATTTTCTATACTATTTTATGTCATTTGGGTAAGTTCTGTTTTCAGGGAATATATGTATTTTAATATTAATTTAAAAATTCATTGGTATGGGGCAGGCTACAGTGGCTCAGTGACAGAGTTCTCACCTGCCATGCCGGAGACCCAGCTTTGATTCCCAGTGCCTGCACATGCGAAAAAAAAGGAATCATTAGTTTGAATTTAAAATCTTCCCCTATTATCCTTTCAACATGGTTTGGACCCAGAAAGACTTCCATGCTTTTATTCCAGATATTGGCAATTTGTGTTTTCTCTCTTTTTTTTTTTCTTACTTGTTCATTCTTGCTAAGTAAAACATTTTATCAATATTATTGTCTTTTCAAAGAACTTTTGATTTTATAAACTTTTCTATTTTTGCTGTTTTCTCTTTCATTGATTTCCAGTTATCTTTGTTATTTCCTCTTTTCACTTCTTGAATTTAATTTTGCTTTTTCTTTATCATTCTTCTTTAAGATGGAAAATTAGATTGCTGATTCTAAGTATTTTATTATTATCTAATAAAAGAATTTAAAGCTATAATTCCACAATCATGTGTTTCAATAAAATGATCAATAACCTTTCATAGAGACTAAAATAAAATAGTTCTATATTTTACTAACATATTTGTCATTTCCGTACTATCCTTCCTTTCTATAGATGCACATTTTAGTACTTCTTATAGTATATTCTGTCGGTGTTGGATGATCTCTGTTTTCTTTTTTTATTCTGAAATTGCCTTTATTTCACTCTCAATTGTGAGGGATATCTTTGTATAATATGGAATTCTGAATTGACTGTTTTTCTTTCAACATTTGTAAAAATGTCATTTAATTGTTTTCTGGCCTCAATTGTCCCTGATGATAAGTCAACCATTATTATTTTTGTTGTTTCTCTGCAACATGTTCCATATAACATGTCTTTTCTCTGGCCGCTCTTAAGATTTTTCTCTTCTATCTTTGGATCTCAAAATATGATGTGTCAATGTATGGATTTATTTGCTGATTTTCTTGGATCTGTAAGTTAATGTTTTCCATTGAAGTTGTGAAATTTTGGTTATTGTATGTTTAAAGATTTTTCTATCTAATCTGCTTTTCCCAATTTTCTTCAAATACTTTCCCACAGGTTAGTAAGACATTGTCAATTATCTTCAATTATTTTTCTCTATTCTTCAATTTGGTAATCTTTATTGATTTTTATGTGAACTTATCTATCTTTCTGCCACGTCTAGCTTCTTAAGTCTAATCAATAATTTTTATTTTTTAAATTGTACTTAATAGTTCTTAAGTTTCATTTGTTTCTTTTATATAATTTGTGTGTCTTAACTGAGATTCGTCAACTATTCTCTCATTATATTTTCCTTGCATTGGAATCTATGGTAGTTACTTAACGTTGGTAGCTGGGTTTTTGGGGGCTCTGTTTAGATTGATTTGTATTTTTCTTGATTGTAGGTCATACTTTCATGCTTCTCCCATGCCTAGTAACTTTAGAGAATGGGCTGGGTTTTGTGGATGTTAAACTGCAGAAAGGCTAGATTATGCTGTCAACTACTAAAAGGTGCTGAATTTTCTCCTATCTGGTTGATTTTATTCCTTTTTAGTTTGGATGGGTGTATTAGTTAGGGTTCTCTAGAGAAACAGAATTAACAGGGAACACTAGCAAATATTAAATTTATAAAAGTGTCTCACGTGACCATGGGAACGCAGAGTCCAAAATCCGTAGGGCAGGTTGTGAGGCCCATGATTCCGATGGAGGGTCTGGACGAACTCCACAGGAGAGGCTCGCCAGTCGAAACAGGAAGAGCCAGTCTCTTCCAAGTCCTCCTTAAGTCTTCCAGTGATCAGATTAAGCATCACTCATTGCAGAAGACACTCCCCTTTGGCTGATTATGAATGTAATCAGCTGTGGATGTAGCCGACATGATCATGATTTAATTCTATGAAATGTCATCACCGCAACAGACAGGCCAGCACTTGCGCAACCAGACAAACAGGTACCACTACTTGGCCAAGTTGACACATGAACCTGACCATGACAATGGGTCTATTCCAATTTTATCCACTGTGAAACAGTGCAGCCCTTAGAGTAAAGTGTAGTCCTTACTCTTAAAGCATCTTCTTTCTGGTGCCTCAATACTGCCTGGACCAGAACTCTAACATCTGTCAGAACTGCAAGACCTCTGCAAAATTTATCCAATTCTCAGGATTATTCCATCTACCCTCTGTTATTCAATCTTTTTTATGCTTCCTATTTCCTTGACAGTCTTAAATACTACAGGTTGTTCTTTAGGGTAACACTTAACCAGTGTTTCTCCTGTATTTCTTCATGACCAGACTCAGATATTTTGGGTAGGAATACCCGTGAAGAGATGCTATTCTTCTCAGGGCATCATTTCTGAAAGAACGTTATTTTGAGCCTGCTCCCTTCCCCCTGTCCAAGTATGGATGTTAACCATACTTGCAAACCATTTGGTCACATTGGTGTCTGGCAGGTCTTTGCATTGTAAATGTACTACTTTTTATTTGTTATTAACTTGTATTTTGTATGGAGATATTCTGATATTATGCCCAAACCCTTGTTTCATCAAATTTTCAGCCTGAAGCCCTAGTATGCCTTGAATACTTCTGTCTTTATAAACCTACTCTGTGATGGTTGTCAAATAGCAAGTATCTATTTTCATCATACCATCTATATTTATTAGTTGAAATTCTTTTCCTTCTGCCACATTTATATATTTGCTCAATTATTTATATCAATGTGTACTCATGTATTCCTATTTTATCAGTGGGTTACAATATCATTATTTGGGTGCTTCTATTGTCCTAAATTTGACCACTGTGAACCTCTTCAGTCTGGCTCATCATTTTATTTATTAGCATTTTTCTTACTTTCTTGCACATCAAAATGTTCCAGATTCATCTTGAACTTTCCCTGCTATAGCCCTATGGTATAGCCATTATTTCAAATATCCTGTACAGCCATTATTCTAAATACCCTGACTTCATATAGTGGAGGATGATGAAATGGCATTTGAATTGGTCGGCTTATTATTGAGATAGAAAAGTTCTTTATATATTCTGGATACAAGGCGATTTCCATAAGTATGTAGAATAAATAATTTTCCCCAGTCTGTCACTTGCTTTTCCATGTTCTTATTTGTATCTTTAAAGAGCATAAGTTGTTTTTATTTGATGATATATAGTTTGCCATTTTTAAAATTTTGGTGCATTTTGTATCCTGTCTATGAAATCTTTGTCTGCCCAAAAGACCATGACGATTTGATCCTATGTTTGCTTCCAAGAGTTTTATAAGATCCTCTTTTACATTGAGGGCTATGATTCCTTTTCAATCAATTTTTGCATATAGTGTGGGGTAAAGGAGAGCTATTTTTTCTTATATAGATATTCAGTTAATCTAACACCTTAACTGTAAAAGCTCACACTCTAAACATCTATTTTACTCCACTTACAAAATACGAATTATTTCTTCCCTTGCAGGGCTTTAGACTAATTTCTTCATGTGGTCAAAACAAGAACATTCATGACTTTATTTATCCTATCTCTTTCAGTTTGCTAATGTTGCTGGAATGCAATATACCAGAAATGGACTGATTTTTACAAAGGGATTTATTCATTTATTTATTTTTACAAAGAGGGATACCTTCACTCAAGAAAGCATCCAGGGTTTCTCTGTCACGTGGGAAAGCACATGGCGATGTCTGCTGTCCCTTTTCTCCTGAGTTGGTTTCTAAAATGGTTCTTGTAGCTCTTGTGGGTTTTTGTGGCTTGAGGTATTTTTCTTCTTAGCTCTCTAAACTCTCTCTCAGTCCTTTTAAAAGACTCCAGCTGACGGGCCATGGCGGCTCAGTGGCAGAGTTCTCACCTGCGATGCCGGTGACCTGGGTTCAGTTCCCGGTGTCCACCCACGCAAAAAAAAAAAAAGGACTCCAGCTGATTAAGACTCACCCTGAATGGGTGGGTCATATCTCCATGGAAACAACCTGATCAAAAGGTCCCACCCAACAATAGGTCTGCCCCCACAAGATTGGATTAAAAGAACATGGCTATTCTGTAGTACATAAGAGATTCAAATCAACTACCCTATCCTTGTCAATTTCTCAGGCCTCTTGATCTCCTAATTTCCAATTGCTTACTTAGATTTTGGATTTGCCTCCCCTCAAAACTCCTCAGATTGTCTTGTCTATCCACTTGAATTTCAGCTCTAATTTATCCTAGCTTTATGGCTTGCATATCTGATCACTCTACCTCTGACTCTTTTGACTCAACCCCTTCTTATTTGCCCATCTTTCCGCATTTTAACATAATTTTCCAGTGATGGATACTTACAGTTATCAGTTCCTATAGCCCAACTGGTACTATTGATACTTTAAGATAGTGGCCATAAATGAAATTTGAAGAATAATACACTGCACATATGCAGTAACTGAGGTTACTATGTTACAAATATATTCTAGGATGTGAAGAGGTCTGCAGGACTAAGTCTAAGCAATCTTAAAAGAAGAAAATCATCTAATTTACAAAATGCATATAAACATTATGAAGAGTTACCAAAAGTTAAAATAATGTTGACAGGCAGCACTGCTTTATAATTATGTTATGAATTATAATTATTTACTATTTTGGTTACAATCGACACACAATTTATTCTTAGTTTAGACATAGTTTATGATTGTTTACCTTGAATTATCTTGTAGATAACATATTATTACTGAATAAGTGATTGTAGCTAAGATGTTTTTTTAATTGAAAACATTTATGTCCTTACAAAACATCATTTATCTGTCATGTTTTGAAAAATTATTCACCCAATCAGGAGCTGTAGCGATCTTTACTACATAACAAAATTCTTCTTTAAAAGGAACAGCATAATAATTTATACTGAGATAATTTAAATTCATTTTCTTCAAATTATTAAGATTTTGCTGTACATGCAGTTTAACTTTCTTAGCAATTAACATTTAAAATTGAAATTTTTTGTTATTATTCTTTTTTGGGGGGAGGGGGTGCATGGTCCGGGGATCAAACCCAAGTGTCCCGCATGGAAGGTGAGCATTCTAACCACTAAACTACCCGTGCACCCTATTCTTATATTTCTAGCTCAGATTTCTTGGTAGGAGGAGAGGTAAGAAATGTGTTAGGGATAAAGCTGGACTCATGTACGGTATGTATTTCCTCTGATTTTGTGATAAAAATTTTGTTTTGGGACATTGCCTAGAAAGAGAGACAGGAGGAAAGATAATTGAAGATGATACATATCACCTTTTAAACATCGTTTAAAATGCCAGAATGACACCTTCCAATGGAACTGTGGTTTTTGCAGAATCAACAGCCTAGGGACAAACTTCTGGGTCAGTCATGAGGTGACCATTCTTTGAAAGACTTGGTAAGAATGT
Source organism: Myrmecophaga tridactyla (assembly GCA_004026745.1). NCBI lineage: Eukaryota > Metazoa > Chordata > Mammalia > Pilosa > Myrmecophagidae > Myrmecophaga > Myrmecophaga tridactyla. The sequence goes on from PVIY010015014.1 coordinate 6,599, forward strand.
GCCTAAAGCTGACACTGAGCATTCCACCAACTTGCTTATTTCTCTTTTTGGTTTCAGGACAAGCAGTTCCCAATAACAAGGCAATGTTTTCTGACTTCTATGTAACTTTCTGCCACTTACATTTCTGAGATTGAAGCATAGATGAGGTGCTTTTGCTCAGTGAGTGGCCTGTTTATGTTGGGAATGGCCAAGAGATATGGGAGACAAGCAGCAGTGAGTGGACCAGTTCATCTAAAACAATGCCAAATGACCTTGAACCCTGATAATTTACTTAGAAGGATACAGATAATTTAGACCTAATCTGAGTCTAGCATCCTAAGAATCAAAAGAGCATATTTGTTACAAATAATGAACATTGCCGTTTGAAAATTCCTCCTGTAAAAAAAAACTCTTCCATTTACTAGTAGAATTGTCCATTCACAAGCACTCTTTTGTAATCACCAAGAAATAGGGAAGAAAACATTAATTTTTTAAAAAAGAATGTTTCCAAGGAAAGCGTTCAGTATGAAATGAAAGTCAAGAAAAAAAAATAATTGTATTTTAGTTATAGAAAACATTTGAATTTTCTTTAAATGATTATCTTAAAATTGATATTTTGGGTTAGTGGAATACTTTTTATTAGACTTAAGTGGCATCTTTTCCATGTACATACATACATTTTCTATATTATGCTACTTCCAAGAACAGACATATTTTTAAGTAAAATATTGACAGTTAAAAAATTTCATTTTAAATGTGTGAATGTTTCTTTGACTATCAAAGCCTGGCTCTTGATCTCAAAAGGAAAGAAAGAATATATTTGAAAAATAGAAAACCAAAAATATTATTTAGAGGAAGGGTTTATGTACCCCCCCCCCGAAAGTACGTGTCCATTACTGCAAATGTTTAGGGTCCCCCACCCACCAGGGAAATAGTCTATTAATTACCATTATCACAACTTGCAGACCTACTAAGGAAAGTGAAGACATAACACCGAAGTTCTGTCCCTGAAATGTGAGGCAATGACGTGAGGTACGTCTACCATATGTCCCGCATTAGTTTCTTATTCCTAGTCGAATGATATCATCTCTGTCTAAATCCAAGACCTGTTCCTATTCATGATAGAATAGTTCTTGCTGATCTCAGGAGCCTTAGGGCCTATATTTATCCAGATGTTTTGAAATTTTCCAACAGATGGCTCTCAAACTTTTATTCCTATTGCAGTGACTGCTGCCACTTTAAGTGTTTCCTGAAGGTTTTTGGCATATCCTTCTAAGAGCCTCATGGCGAAAGAGTCAGGCCTCCAGGTTTTCAGTTGTGTTAATCAGATTCACGAATGTAATGAAATATAGACTACTAACCCTAGAGACATGAACTATTTTATTTATTAAAATGCTTATACTTATGAAAAATCCAAGTGATTATATTAGATCACCTCTATGTAGGCTGACTACACTGACAAATGATAAATGCATGTTGAAAAAGTGTCAGTTGGACGTTTATGAAACTTTGGTATTCCAAATAAGTAGTTTGATGAATAATACTACTATCTACCCCACTAAACTTTTAATCAGTTTCAGCCAATTTACATTAACTACTGGTGGCTACTGTCCATCAATATAAAATTCAATTTAGAGTTCTTTGCTGAAGAGAAGTTGCCAGCAGTTCACTTTACAATGTAACATTAGCACTTTCAGTATTTCTCCAAGTGATGGTCTCAGGTATATTAAAGAGAGAGAATAATCAATCTATTCTTCTCAGATTAGTTTTAAGTATTGAGGTATTGCCAACTTCAGATTTATATAATTATGCATAGGTTTCTATATTTCCTGGAATTGCTCTAACTTATAATGAGAATTCCAATCATGATATGTTTTTTTCCATTCCCAACTGTAGCTATTTAGCATTTTTTTTTCAGCCTTCACAGATAGCTTAAAATGGAATTAGAACTAAATTTACTTGAGTTATTTCAAGGATGTCAGAAAATTTACTTTGGAAAATTTTAACTTTAAAAATTTCTAGAAAATACCAAATCATTTAAGATTTAGTTTATACTAACTAATGTTAGCTTATACTAACATTACTAGTATAAGCAGATAAGAAGAAGAGAATAAGAGGCATCATATAAGATTTGCAGTTCAGGGCGGGGCATGAACAATTAGAGTCCAGATGGCAGGCAAAAGTGCTCAACACAATCTAGGCAAGAAATAAATGGTTCACTGGGAAAAGACAAAGAAGATTGAGAGGAGGGAAAGTTACACAGCCAAATATCCATCTGTTTTCATAAACACAATGTTGGCACAAAGGACAACAAAATAATTAATAAAATAAGAAAACCCATAAATATAACAATTTTATCTGTTTTTATAATAATATGTTTCATAGTTCACCAATAGCTATTCACATCCACAACTTGTTCATAATTACAATTGCAGTGTGGATACATGTTTACTCTGCCTTTTCTTGTTCATCGCCTATCACAAGATATTCCCCAGGTTACTGCTAGTATATGTGATTGCACTTTTATGGTTCTGAAACAGAAGAAGCCAGAAAAATTTTTTTCAAAGATGGGCAAATGAATTAGGAAAGGCCAATCCAATCTTTTTGGACTGATGATGGAAAAGTGCTGGATATCTTGGTTTTAAAAGACTGACCTTCAGAAGGAATATATGACCAAAGAAAGAATATCCCTTCCTCTCACATGCTACCTACAACAAGTGTTATTTAGCAAATATATTTTTTGCAGATCTCCATCCTGAAACATAAAAATGCCTGCAAATGTCCTTAGAATTATTTTTTTCCTGTCTTCATCATTGTGTTGCAAAGCAATTAGAATAATGTCTGGCACATAATAAGCATTCAACTCATATTTGCTGAATGAATGTGATATAACATTTGCTGTTTAAATTACCAACATAAGACCATGATTAGAGGGAAGAGTTTACAAAACTAAACTGCAGTTTGGATACTACACACATTTCTTCATTAGTCCATTATATATGTATGTATGTATGTATGTATATACTTGTCACATCCTTATATATAAGCCAGGCATGGTTTCTGCTTCTAAGGCTTATAGACTGCACTGGGGGAGACAGATAATAATCAAATAAATCATCAACCAAGAAAACATTAGATAATTAGAGTACTTTGTGATAGATACTGGGGTGGTAGACGGTAGAGTAATAGATAGTGGCTCAGTGGCTACATTTGATTGAGGGATGAGGGGAGGTTTTTATGAGAACATGATATGAAGCCAGTGGTTCTCAAAAGGTTGGTTTTGTCCCTCACAATACATGTAGCAATATCAGGAAAGATTTTTAATTGTCACAACTTACCTGGGCAGGGCGGAAGGGATGCTGCCAAACATACACAGTGAACAAGACATCACCCAAAGCAAATAATTATCTATCCCAAAATGTCAATAGTGCCAAAGTTGAGAAACCTGGTATTAAGTTAGAACTGATATGACCAGAATTATCCACCCTTGGTTTGCCTGAGGGAAGAGCATTCCAGGCAGAGGAAATGACTATAGCAAATATCCTAAAACAAGAACAGGTTTAATGAGCTTAAGAAATGGGGGAAAAAAAATCTTGTGCAAGTAGGAGCGGAGGGGAGAGAGGAGGTGAGTATACCATCTTCATAGGCCATTGTAAGGAGCGTGGATATACTCTGAGTACAACAGGAGGGCAAAGGAGATAGTTAATCTGGAAAATAGCATGATCTGTTTTACATTTTTAAAAGATCACATTGGAAACAGGGAGAAAGCAACATGACTAAATAAGTCAAGAGAAGATTTCAAAGTGAACACATTAGTCATTTGTACGGAATGTTGCTTACTGTCAATCACCTTGTGACATTACCACTATTTTTCATTACATAATTGTCAGTGCCAACCATTTATTGAGTTTAATTTAGCACTGATCACTGCTAAATGCTATACATGCATCATGTAGCAGAACCTCTGTAACAACCCCAATTTACAGATAAGAAAACTGAGTTTAAGAGGATTTAAATAATTTACCCAAGTACACAATTTACCCAAGTACTCTAATTAAGAGTACAGCTCAGATTCAAACTCATAGCTTCATTTCTTCATGTGTCGACTTTGCCAGGTGATGGTGCCCAGTTGTCTGATCAAGCAAGCACTGGCCTATCTCTTGCTGTTAGGGCATTACGTGGGCTTAAATCATCAGCATGTTGATTGTATCTATGGCTGATCACATCTGCAGTTGGCTAAGGGGAGTGTCTTCTGCAATGAGTGACATTTAATCTTGAAGGCTTTAAAGGAGAATCTCAGTCCCTACTTCAGCCAGCCAGCCTCTCCTGGGGAACCTATCGAAGACCTTCATCAGAATTGCCAGCACACAGCCTGCCCTGTGGAATTTGACTCATGTACCCCCACAGTTGCATGAGACCCATTTATAAAATAAATCTCCTATTTACAGATATCTCCTGGTGGATCTGTTTGCCTAGAGAATCCTAACTACTATAACTGAGCAGGGAGAACTTAAGGGGGGTCACATTCAGTGCCATAAAGAAAATGTGTGTGCATGTGTGTGTGTGTGTGTGTGTGTGTGTGCATTTTGTCCTTACTAAATAGGAAGGAGCCAATATCTTCTGACCATCTTTAACCTCCAGATAGGTTCCTTGCCAACCCTGGACACATTACTTTCCTTACCCCAACTGCACCCCAACTTTTATGAAATAGCTTTCATGGCTTTTCTTTTATTTATGTTTATAAGCCTTATTCCCAGTGTCTCTGGGACCTGGCCAGCATTCATGTATTTGTTGAGATTCTTTTTCATCATTTCTGCCAAAAAACCTATTAAATAAATAGGAATCCTACTGGATTAAAATAGTTAAAATTGCTAGCAAAATACATGAAAATTTAGATCCTCTCTGTGATCTATATTTCACCAGTGATATCCATTGAACAGTAACATGTATGTTAAAATGGTAGCTATTAATATATGATATGTTTCATCTATAAAACCTAATCATATTCCACCCTTATCCTTTTGTATAGTTGTTAATTCTTATAATAAGTCAGTATTTACATTGTTATTCAAGAAATGATGAAACATAAAGACTATAAATATTCTGGGCTAATTGCCAGAAATTCTGAATTCTGTTTCTGATGTCATATATAAGATATATGGAACTCTAAAACTTGCATGGTCTCAATATCTCCTTTTAGTTTTAGTTTTGTTTTGAAGCTTATCCCTAAATTTCCTACAGAACTTTTGTGATGATTAAATGAGATAATATTGGTGTAAGTGTTTTGAAAACTACAAAAAGAAAAACCAGATTATTTTTTGTAGAAGTAGAAAATATCTTCATATTTTCAGGTGATCTACTTGCAGTTAAATCAAAGTAAGGTTGATGCAGATGTAGTGTATTTAATGTTTGTAAGGTAATCACCATCAGGTCTGAAAAAGACAAAAGGTATCACCTTCCACAATAAGCATCCTCACCCAGTGGAGATCAAATTCTATTCCAACCAGTTTGGCACCTGTGGTAAGCTTCCTGTTTGATGGTGACATTCTGTTGTAATCATCAAAGTATTACAGGAATGAAAGAAAAAAAGAAAAGTCACACATTGGTTTACCTGACACTGAGGTATGTATAAATAAGCTAAAGTTCCAGTCTCTAATACAAAGGCTGATGCTTTGTTCTCCAAAGAATTCATGACAAGTTTCCTCCTTTCTCCAATGCAGAAATGGATAGATGGATTGTGGAGGGAAATAAGAGAGAGGTCTTTATTTCTCTATTGTTAAATTATAGCAGCTTGAGCATATCATTTGGTTGTCATATAGTTGAGACTCTCATTCAATGGAAGTGGTAACCAAATTCACCTTGACACCTGATTTGTCATGGGAGATAAAAATCTAACATTGTTTGGATCAGTTTTAAGAACATGGCTAAAGAGGATTTCTATCATATCTCTTTTGATCCTTCTTTGCTTACAAAATTATACTCAATGATAGTTCAGTGAGTAATGATGATGGCATATGAAAGCTCTTCCCTAAAAAACCTGATTATCTAGTTTCCCCCAAAGAATTTCTTTGATGTTGCATCATGTTGAAGGTTGCTAGCAAAAGTTAAATACATGAAGAAAATTCTTAATCACATTTTGGTGACTGCAAAAAAACAATTTGATGTAAAATTTACTCTAAGCCTGCTAAGCCTAGAAATGCAATGGAATCATTTTGTAACTCATGCTCATATTTTTTTGAAAAGTGAAATTTCTTATTTCTTTACCCAGTGTCGACAGAGTAGCAGGTAGCCTAGCTCCTCTATCTTCATTTAGCAAATAGTTGAATTCAATAGGTTCAAATCCATTGCCTATGGAATAGTGTAAGTTTTGGGACCCGGGCTTATGAAACAACACAAGAATATGCAACTATAACTCTTTAAAAGCTGCATATTATGACATGGACAAATGGATTTAGTGAAAATCATCTCATTGTTGTAACTGATGACCTAAGGCTTCTCAGTGCCAGCTGAATAACTACAACATAAAATGATCCTATTTGATCCTATTTTAGAACTAGTCAATTTAGTGAATTCAGGAATGGCTAAAAGAATCTTGTTCAATAAAAGTACTTGCCAGTTTATTTAAGACTTTCGACTTACTCTGCCCATTTTAAAACAATTCAATATAGGAAATATTATGTGAACTCTTCTGCCATCTATGAGGTAACCAGACTAGTAGATAAAGCTCAAAGGATTGCAAGGTTAGGAAGCCTAGGAAGAGATAGGACAGCATGCATACTTCCAGTCTACTTTATTTCCATACAGTATTGACAAAGTATTGGGTACTTATTTTCCTTCAGCATCTTGTGATTGAGGATTTCTCATTCTCAATATTTAGACCCATGTAAAATCAACACTCTTTGTCCCCAACTGGGCAACTTCTTTTTCTTACATTTCTACCCCATGTATCCTTTATTCCCTTTCCTGCCTTTGTTCACTGTATACCCAATCTAGAATGCCCTCTTGAACCCCGGGAGCTCTGGGGTAGAATCTCAGCCAGGTTGCAGCAGCTTACTGCGCATCGGTTTCTGTATTTGGGAGATGTGGTTAAGAAACGTACTTCAGTGGTTTGCGGTGAGGATGAAAGGAATGCACACAGTGGCTACCTCACAGGTAGAATGTAGCTTTGCCAAAAAAAATGTCTGTTTCCTTTTCTAACATCACTGTCCCATAAATTAATGCCAGGAATTTTCTTCAACTGTAAACTTCTGTAGGAAGACTTCCTAAACAAACAAACAAACAAACAAACACTCCTCGTGCCAACGTACAGAACATACTTATCATTTGAATTTTACTTGCCCAATGGTATAGTTACTTCTTATATAAGTGGTCTGCATTCCCCAGTTGATTGTATGCTCAGAGAAATCTGCATTGTATACATATTCGGTATTGCTTACCTAGCTAATAAAGTGCTTTGTACATAGGAGGTAAACAGATAAATGAATGGATAAATAAATGAATGGTCTTGCTCTTGTTCCCTGAGTAACAGTGATGTGGTTATGGAAGACACTCAGTGGTCATTCGTTTGTGCGTCCATTTTAAGAATAAATAATATAGAGATGAGCTGAGTTTAGAATATATATGGACGAGATAAAGATTATTCCTGTAGGATATGACAGGATAAGTGAATATCTTGGAAGATTTGAGATATTTTGAACCAAATGCCTCACATTTGTTTGAACTCTCACACTCCATACTCTCCCCCCGTTAATTAGCTGCCTCCAGACCCCATTTAGAAACGCCAGAAAAACAATTCCCTAAATAATAAACTCATTCTGCCTTTCTCTCACCAAAAAGTTCTGGTCTGATAAATCTTATAAATACAGGGATTTTTTTTTAGTTCAGCATTCCAAACTTGCAATGCAAGTTCATATGCATTTTAGTTGTATTTTTGCTTCGTTTTACCTAATACATGTTAATATCATTAATGTAGCAAAGGAACAATGGGAAGAATCATGTTCATTTCTCTTGGGTGGCACAAATTTAATATTTGAATGTGGTTGTTTTCTCTTTGATTTGTAGCATGCTTTATGCCAGACTCCCCCTTCTCCTGCAGCACAGGATGTTCCTGAGTTACCTTCTCCCAGCATTTGGCCAATATGGCAAATCTCCTTGAGCTCCCGTCTATTCCTGCCCCGCTTATCATCCCATAGGAAAACAAAAACAAACAAACAAAAAAAAAAAACAGCGGCAACAACAACAACTAATTGTGCCACACCTTCCAAAGCCCAATTGAGAGGATTTTTGGATTATCCACTATTTGGGGTAATCTTTATTCCTGATCTCCTTCATTATTAGCATGCATAATTGAGAATTCACTGCATGTAACCTGACTTCTTTATAAAAGAACCATAACAATCTCTGGCCCTTAGAGCAGTTTCAATGAATGAAATTAATTAAGAAAAAGAATTTGAGGTCCTGAGATGGGATTTATTGCAAAGCACTTTTAAATTATAGTGTCATGACTGGATATTAGAGTAAATTCTTTGATCTCCTTTTTTTGGTTAACAAGATGATATAATATTTTTAAGGCAATCATTCCATTTTGAAGGTCTGCTGACATCACAAACCATCAGAGCACAGTATGGAAATAAGATACCCACTTCCTTCTGCTTCCTCTTACTGATTTCATGCAATGACCTTGCAGATATTAAATATAGGCCAATTTACACTCTTAGACCTCAAACAACCTCTTTTTTTTAAGTGATCACTTACTCCCCCAACATTTCTACTAAAATTTGACGCTTAAAGATCACTTAAAGGAGGCACCAATTTATCCCCTTCCCTTGGGTGGTCCCTGAGGGCAGTGTCACTGTTTCGATACAATTACAAAATGCTTCCAGGCTCCCTGAACTTGGTTATACAAGAAGGTTATGGCAACAAAGATTGTTTTCGTTGGAAAATTGCTACAAAGTGCTGACCTCCCTAAAGTATACAGCGTTCTGAAAAGCCTAAAAGCCCAGATGCTTAACACTCTGAGAGGCCACGCCAACTTCTAGGACCAGAGGCATGAGTTGAAGCCTAGGATACAATGAACCAAGAAAAGAAGGAAGAGAACTTTCTTTCAGACACACTTGTTTCATACCCTATAGGCCAGATCCAAGCAAAATGCCATTTTTGACTCTAAAAGTGTATTCAGAGGAATTTGACCTACGAGTGGCTTCTGCATCTCATACATTCTGCATCTCATACATTCAGCAGAGAATAGGAGCAAAGCCAGGTGATTTGAGATACAATGAAAAGCAGGAGCTAATTTGCTGTCAGTAAGGTCCTAGCTACCTTCAAATTAAATGTCTAGAGCATTCAACAGTGCACACACAGATGCTTTTCCTATACCTTACTTTCCCCCACTATTTTAGTGTTTGTTACCAATTAGATCTTTGCATGCTGTATGAGCAAAACCATAGATTTATCATTACTTTTTGTGCATTTTCATTTTAGCACCTGTAGGAAGCAAGAAGTGGAGTTACATGCCAAAAAAGAAAAATACAGACCAATGGTACTGGCATTTATAATCATCCAAATGGTTACTTTCACTGGAGATCTTTATGCTACTTTGAACAAGGTCTAGTATCCTTTCCTTTCAATTTAAAGAACTCTCTTTAGCATTGCTTGTAGGGCAAGTCTAGTAGTGATGAAGTCCCAAAACTTTTGTTAATCTGTCAATGTCTTAATCTCTCCCTCATTTATTAAAGGAAGTCTCACTGGATATAAAATTCTTGGTTGGCAGTTGTTTTCTTTCAGCACTTTAAGTATTTCAACCCATTGCTTTCTTGCCTCCATGGTGTCCAATGAGAAATCAGCACTCAATCTAATTTGGACTGAGTTTTCAGAACTCTATCCTTGTCCTTTGCACTTGACAGTTTGATCAATATGTGATGGGCTGTTTTTCCTTTCAATCCTGTATGATCTCACTGATATAAAATAATCAGAATGAGCAAACTTATGGAGTCAGAGTCTAGAATATGGGTTACCAGGGGATGGTGTAGGGGTAGGGAACAGGGGGATAAAGGCTTAAAATGTCAGAATCTCCCGTTAGAACGACGGAAAGTTTTTGGTAATGGATCATGGTGATGGCAGCACACATTGTGGACATGAATAACAGTCTGAAATATGTATCTGAATGTGGTTTAACAGGGTAAATGTTAGGATGTATATTTTTATGGTTCTAGAAGAAAATATTTTTAAAAATCCATGGAACTGCACAACACAACCAGTGAACCCTAAGTTAAACCATGGACTATAGTTAATAGTGCAATTATAAAGAGATGCTTTCATCAATTGTAACAAATATACCACCCCAATGCAAGGTGTTAATAATAGGATGGGATATGGGAATCCTATATTTTATGCATGCTTGTTCTGTAAAACCCACAACTACTCTCTCTCTCTCTTTTATTCTCTCTGTATATAGATATATATATCTTGATAGCAATAATATATATCTGAAGAGCCTGACTCAAAAACTAAGTATACAATATAGGCAAGACTATGGAAAGATAAGGTAAGATCATTGGTTAAAGCATTATGTTTTGACCATAACCACATAGGGAACCTGAATTTTATTTACTGAAAAAGAGATGTTTCATAACCTGGCTGGCAGAGATGAGGCAAGGGGAAGGGCAGGATCTGGGCAGGGATGGGAAGTCAGTGAGAATGCTTTGCTAACTACATAATCAAGTCAATTACAATTACTGTAACAGCAGCCATCCTTTCCCCCTGTCCTCCAACATGAGCAAAGCACCATGGGATGTGGTGAACACTTGCCTCCAAATCCACAGCATCATTACATCTCCATTCAGTTCATTTAATTCTCTTATTCCAGGCAGTGAGGACACATAAATGAATATGATGTATCCTTGAGACCTGGGAGTTTCATAAAGTACATTTGTAGAAACAAGCGGCCTAGGAAGTATTGTAAGCAACAGCTCAAAGCTTCAAATTCAATAGTGTAATATGGTAATGTCATTATGCATGAGTTTTCCTGGAATTTTAAAAGGCACTCATAGTTGTTTAGTAAGTTGTTACAGTGAAATTGCTGACTAAGATTGCATCTAGTTAATATTCCACAATTTTCTTAACCATTTCCTTATTAAAAGGCATTTTCATGACTTCTTTCTTGATTTTTGACTTCATTATATTTTCACTGCACATAATGCTGAAATGCATCATCATAAAAAAAAAGCCTTTTTTCTTCTTCTGGGTAATGCTTTTAGTGCAAATTTTTAGGACAGGGATTTTGGAAGCACAGCACATGAATACTTCCATGGATCCTGGATGTATTTGGATAGTGCGGTTGTATTAGTCAGGGTCCTTCAGGGAAACAAGCCAACAAGTGTGTTGTATAAAAAGATTTACGTTAAGGAATTGGCTGACATAATCGTGGCGGCTGGCAAGTATGTGCTCTGTAGGGCAGGCTTGTAATTCGGGTAAGAGTTGATGCCAATGTCCTGAGTCTGAAATCCATAGGGAACGCTAGCAGATTGGAAACTCAGAGAACTCAAGTGTGTAGTCTTGAGACAGAATGTTTTCTTTTTTTGAAACCCTTAGTGCTTTGCTCTTAAGGCCTCTAACTGATAAGAGGAAGCTCGCCCACAACATTGAGAGTAATAGTCAAAGTCAACTGATTGTAGATATGAACCACATCTATAAAATAGGTTCACAACATTTACGCCAGTGTTTGACCAAATAATTGGAACCACAGCCTAACTAAATTGACAAATAAAATTGAGCACCATGTAGTGCTTAAGAATAATAGAGAGAAAATAGATTTTTTTGTATCGCTTCAGTTTACTAGGAAGTAAACTGTGCTTCCTGCTAAAAACATAAAGCAAACAATAGTAAGAGAGCATTACATTTTCAATAGTTCTGCGTATAGTCATCCACCAGTTAAGAGAGAACAAGCTCTCAAGGTTCTTAGACAATTGCAAATATCTGTTAGACTGGAAAAATTATGGAAAGAGAAAGGAAAAGTGGAACTGTACAGTATCTTAATTGTGAAGTGATGAGAAAATACAATTTCTTTTCATTGGGCATAAAATAATTTTGTACTTAAGCTAGGGATGATTTTAGAACATGTGTATATTAATTAGCCTAGTTTTGTTATAAATATATACATAAAAATGTTCCTTCTCTCTCTTTATATACGTACAAAATCTCACAAAAGTGGTGGTATGGGATTTGCTGTGACTCTGTTCAAAGCTGAGGTGGGCTGCATATATTTTTTTTTAATTATGGAAATTGTAGATTCAGAGAAAAAACATGCATATCTACAGAGTTTCTATATAACAGTTTGCATTATGGTATACTCGTTACAATTCATAGAAGATCAATTTTATAATTGTGCTATTAATTCTAGTCCATCATTTACACTGTTTGTATTGTTCAGTCCTATGGTTTTTTTTAAAATTTATTCTCATAACATATATGCAACCTCACATTTCTCTTTTTAAACACATTTGGATATATAATTTAGTGCTCATAATTACATTCACAATATTGTGCCTCCATCACCACCATTATTCCAAGATCCAAGAACAAGTTTCAGCTTCTAAAAGGATATACTGGTATGTGGCAGAGGGAAAGAGCAGAAGACCTGGTGGAACTAAGCAGACTCCTAAACCCTCTGTTACAGGTATGGCATGTGCCCCATGCCAATGGGGAAGGAACGAGCAAGCTTGTCACGGAAGTCACAGGAGTCAACTGATAAGAGGAAGGTGTATAATCTTCTCACAGGAAGGAGGAGTGAATATTTAGAGATGAAAATAGAATCCATCATACTGCATTTATTTCCTTCAACAAATATGTTTTAGTTACATCCTATGTGTTAAGATAGTGTGCTAAAATGTGGAAGTTTAACTGTGGTTAAAATATACATGGTTCCTACTTCAGGGCACCTGTATCTTAGAGACATAGGGTTTTAAAAATAGCTATGTAATTAAAATCACAATTAATGTTAGAATAAAATAGAAGATCAGAGAAGGCATAGTTTTGTTTTGAAATATTTCGAAAAGTGTTCCTTGGAAGAGCTAAGGGACAAGTTCCACAGGCCCCTGAAGACAAAAACAAATACAAATATAGGTAGAAAATACTGGAAAATAAATTTTGGCTCAATATAAGGAGGAATTGCCAAACAATCTTATAGGTGGAATGGGATGCTTACTTCCCTGTCACTTTAAATGTTCTGTGCTTTCTGAAAGGTTTTGAAGGTGAAAGAGAGAAGAAGCAGACCAAGGAAGCTTAGAGTGAATGAGTTGATTCCTGCGCCCCCGGGCAGAGCTCATAGAACTCAAGGTAGGGAGTTGTGAGTTCGCAGCTGGGTCCTGGGGAGGGCGGTTTTTAAGCAAGGGGGTTAGGTGACGTCTAGAAGAGGCGGCACATTTTACACAGCTGGAGTCGTGGTGACCTTCCCTGTTCCCCCGACCTAACACTTTCTTGCTAATATTCAAGATGTGGAAGAAATAACTGAAATAGGCATTTTTAAAAGTCTTGCAACACCCTAAGATTGTACAGAATGGGTTCCTTTAACATAATAATACAGTTTGTAATCAAGTAATCAAGTTCTCCATTTTTCTGTGAAATAAAGCCAAAAAAGTGCATTAGAGCTTCCATGTTCAAATAAAGTTACCAGATTTTGTTGCGTTGAAAACTCTATGGAGGAAAACTACTGGATCTCATTTTAAAATGAAGAATGAATTTATTTTTTTTCTATTTTCAGAAGCTTCTAATCATTTCTGTATCTTCCTATCAAGTATGGGTATATAAAATAACGTAATAAACATGAACACTGCTTTTGAATATAATATGCTTAAAATTTGATGTTTCCAATCACAGTCACCAAACTGGCAAATAAAACTATACAACATGGGTTTTTTTGCACGGGTTTTTTTTTTGCTCATGAGTGAAGACCATGAGAACGTGGGACTGACGCTTCCATCAGTAGTAGACTTGTCCACTGTTGAACTTTTGAATACGTAGTGCAAGAATTAAAGTCTGTGCAATACCATTGTTTGTAGACTGCTAAATGTATCAAATAATATGATCATTTTGTGATGCAAGGTCACATCTGCCACTTATAACCTAAGACCTATAATGCTTGTTTAATTGGTGATCTATTGATTTCATTTAAGAAAGATCCCTCAAGACAGAGCAGAATAACCACTCCAGCATTTTCTAGATTGATTTGCTAATGGAATGTAATTATATTTATCATTATATCCCACTGCAAATATGTGCATAATCTAAAGGATTGAATATTCCAGTAACTTCAGTGAGCTCTAAAATCACCAGTGACATACATATATTGACAGCATGTGGCCAAATTTGAAAGTCTTGAATATTTGAAGATCCAAGATCACAGAATATACCAAGTCTAAGGTTCAGCTGTTTCTAATCATGGTGCATTTTATTTGCATTCTGTAAAGTGCTGAAATCATTGGAGACATCGTATAGTGTACTAATGAGAGCCAACATTGATTGCACTCTCATTTACTGATCTGTCAGGCACTATTTTAAGCACTGGACAAGTTAATCCCATTTGATTCTGATAACAATCCTATGCAGAAGGCAGTATTACATTCCTCTTTTTACAGATGCGAAAACTAAGGAAGGAAGGATTTAAATAGCTAGCCAACGGTTGCGCTGCTGTGAAGTGGAAGGGCCTGGATAGAGTCTAGTAAAAATATATGGAGTTCAAGGTGAGAATTTAAGTTTCAAGTCCTTACTATTTCATTTGCTACTTGTGACATTATAAGCAGGTCATTAGACTCCCAAACATGGAAGACCTTTTAAATTTTTGGATTTTCAAACACCCCTTAAAACTAATAAACAAGTACAGATTCAAAAGCAATACTTCATAAGGTAAACATTTTTAAACGAAAAGGCAGAAATAAATTTCAGGTATCTTTTCTTCATTTATTGTGATTTTTTAAAAAGCAAATTACAAAAGCACCTATGCAAAAGCATTCTGTAAATTGGCAATGACCTTCACCTTGTAAATGCTAGCTCCTGTGCTACTATTGTGCTTTCTGTTTGGGGGTTTATGCAAATGTAATGGAACATTGTCAGATATCTTAATCCTTTGCTGTTTGAATAAACATTTACTGGTATAGTCTCTGTGCCGGTTTGAATCTGTTGTATATCCCAGAAAAGCCATGTCCTCTAATCCTCATTCAGTATTGCTGAGTGGGAGCTTTTCAGTTATCCCATGGAAATGTGACCCACCCAATTGTGGGTGGTAACTTTCAATCAGATAGTTTCCGTGGAGATGTGTCAGATAGTTAAGATGGAGTTGCTTACTGGAGCCCTTTAAGAGGGAACCATTTTGAAAAAAGCTTTAGAGCCATGAATGCCTATGAAGCCAGAGACTTTTGGAGATAAAGAAGGAAAATGCCCCAGGGGAAGCTGCATGAAACAAGAAGCCTGGAGAGAAAGCAAGCAGACATCACCATGTTCACCATGTGCTTTTCCAGTTAAGAGAGGAACCCTGAAAGTCATCGGCCTTCTTGAACCAAGGTATCTTTCCCTGGATACCTTAGATTGGACATTTCTATCGCCTTGCTTTCGTTTGGACATTTTCACAGCCTTAGAAATGTAAACTTGCAATTTTATCCCCTTTTTAAAAGCTGTTCCATTTCTGGTATGTTGCATTCTGGCAGCTAGCAAACTAGAACAGTCTCGATTTCAGATTTTAATTAATGCTACCATATATATGAAATGAAAATATTTAATATATTAGGAAGAAGTTTTCGTTAACTAAATAATGTTTTCCTATTCCCACCAAGCAACCAAATTCACCCAACTCATTGAGGAGAAAGCAAGGAAAATAAACCATGAGGGCCTCCTCACAGCTTATTTTCTGAATCACCCTCTTGGCCACTAGAACATAAGCCACATTCCTAAGTCAGTTATTCTCTAAGTGATTTGAGTCCAGATTTTAGTTTAGGAGTCAGGCAGACAGGTATTTAAAACTACCTTGCACATACATTAACTGTGTGAACTCGACAAATTACTTAATTTTCCTGATACCCAGTTCATTCACGTATGAGAATAGGAATACTGAATTCTCATGAGTTATTGTGAATATAAATGAGAAAATATGAATAAATCATACATATAAACTCCCTAACATGGTGTTTGACATTTTCGTTATTCAAGAAAATCACTATTAAGTGGCATTTTACTTCCTCTTTTTCACCCTGATCAAAATTAGTAGATCTCTTGAAAATGATATTGTAAGCCCTTCTGCTTTCCTAAAACAGAAGGCAATGAGAAGTCATAATGTGGTGGCAATGGAATATTGGGCTATTAGCTGGAAAATGCAATTCACTTACTCAATTAATCCCCCTACAAAACCATTATAAAATAAGTGGGAAGAAGCCATTGGCATTCAATTGTCCTAAGTATAATATTTAAAAATTATTTTATTTAAACTTAAAATATTTGGATCTCACTTGTTTTCTGGGCCTGAAATTTAAAACCTAACAGATTTCATAAGAATTTGGATTTATTTAGTGAACACTGGTCTTTTTTCTCCAAGGAAGAATGTTTAGAGGAATCTCACATAGATTCTAACTCTGATATAATTTCATGTGGAATGTACATATGGAAATAGTGTCAACTAGTTAAATTCGTGGAATTCAGAAAGTGTTCTCTGAATGCAAAATATTGAGCAATAGTGTGCTTCATGACTCTCTCCCCTATATGTTAAAGCAGCAGCTCTCAATCTTGGATGAATAGCAGAATTGCCCGGGTAATTTTTAAAACTCCTCATGTCCAGACAATTCCCCAAAACACTTGGAACAGGCATCAGTGACTTTTCAAGTTACCCAAATGATTCCAATGTGGATCCAAGATTGAGAGCCTCTGTTTTAAGGTAGATCAGTCCCTTGTTTTCACCTTGAAGCTGTTTTATGAAAAGATGAAGATAAAATTTGTATGAAACGAAGGTAAAGCTCTTTTCAAGGGGAAAAGCCCCTAATTGAATATTTTAGATTCAGCCCTTTCAGAGAAGTTGAAGTAAAATTCCAAAAGCATTAATGTTTTTTTCAAAAAATAATTGGTGGATAGTAAAGCGATTTCAACAGAGATTTCACATGATGTCACCATCACCCCATGTCACTTCTTAAGAAGATGACGGCATCATCTGCTTCCATTTTTCCACTGATAAAAACCTCATGTCAGAAGTGGGGCCTCATGATGTGAGCCTTGTTTAGCCTTATAAACATGGGAAATGACAGACAATTCTGATGGATGTTTAAGAAAAGCCAAACCACTATAGGCAGCTTCCTTTGGCCTCAATGCAAATAAACAAGGATGGGTTTGTGCCTGGTTGGTAACGGATGGGCCCTGTTGGAATGCTCTCAAAATGTGTGCAGCACTGAGAACTGCATCTGTGGCCAGTTAGCTCTGTTGGTTGGAGCACAGCACTAATGAGGCCAAGGTTATGGGCTTGGCCAATTTGAATTCCTCTGTTCTATAGCCACAGATTTACCACTAGCCTCAGCCAGCTGTCCCCAAAACATGTGCCCTTGCTCACAAAGCAGACTGGCTGAGAAAGTGAAGATGAATCAGCTCAAATCTATCACCACGACTAGAAAACAACCCGAAGTACATGCCCAACTGCGTGTGGATGTGTTGCGTCATCTCCATGCATGCTGCAAAGCCATCTTACTTCAATCAGTTTTGATTTTTTTTGGAAGCCATTTCAGTGTACTGAAAGCATGTGGTAACACTTTCTATATGTGTAGTCTACAGGCATTTTATATTCTATTTGTGCTGTGTACAAGCTTGTACAATATGATTAGAAGTAATTATGGCAGTTTATTAAATATCATTGAAATCACCCTTTTGATAAGAACAAAGGGTGATATTTACCTTAGTTGTTCTTTTCTCTTTTCTTTTTTGCCAAGGTTTTGAGATTAAAGTGGGTCCAAAACCACCTTGCAGAAATAAGTCTCTTCTCAGACTGTGATTTGAAAATATGCCTTCTTCCTTTACCTTTTTAAAGAACCCTTTTCCACTCAGGCATTTTAGCAGCACACTAGTCCAGTCATATTTTTTTCCTGGCATGTCTCAACTGTAATATTATCGGAGTATATCTCACAAAGAAAACTGCATATCAATAAGCGAACTGCCAGTACTCACAGTACTTACTTACATTGATTTAATGGCATTATTTTAAAACCAATCTACATTAATATTTTCATACCATATAATTTACATGATCAATGTCCTGGAGAGATATACACATATTTATGTCCAGAGAAGGAGAGAATGAGCAGATAACTTCAGGACATTACTCTCAGATGTAATTCATAAATGATTTCTAAAGAAGAATTTCTAAATATATATATTTACGATAGTTTAGGAAATAAGATCTATAGTGCTTTTGCTAATACTCTTAAAAATTAAGCAAAAAAACCTATGCCTTATACTTTTTGTTGGGTGAACATATTGATTCACCTCAGCAAATTTCCACATAAAATTCATGTGACCCACAAAATGTAGACTAATTATTAATATCTATAATTTTTGATTAAGCAGAGGAGGTCTCTTTTTGGACACTTACCTTCAAAGGAATTTCTTTTCCAGGTTCTTGTATTTCATTTTTAAACATGAGGAAATCCAGTTAGGCAGCTTGTCTATTATTATATCTGTTTTTCAAAATTGTCTCTCAAATGAAGCAATGGGGAAAATGCTGGCAATGTTAAGTTTAAGACAAACATATGGGGTGAATAATAATTTTTGGCTGGGTGCAAAATAAGCATGAGTACAAAATATTTTCAGACTAGTAAAAATTTTAAGTCATGCCAAACAGAAAGCAATTATCAACATTGTATTCCCCTTGGCTCAACTAGCTACTTCTTTCAGATTCACTTTCATTATTTACGTTTACTTGAACAAATCTTTATCAAGCCTCAAGGGCCGGCAACGGTGGCTCAGTGGCAGATTTTCACCTGCCATGAGTTCAGTTTCCAGTGCCTGCCCATGTAAAAAAGAAAAAAGAAAATTCTTTATCAAACATCTAGTACATAAAATAATTCTGCTATGTGCTGGAAACACAAACTGATTATAGTAAGGTCTTTTCAATCCACAAGTAGCATTGTCCAAGGTAAAATAAAATGCAGTTCACCATACTAAGTTGTCTGATATGAGTCTATATAGATGGCAGTAGTGCCACAATGAGTATTATCAGTTCTGTGAGGGGGCTGGAGGAAAGTGCTCACAAAAGAGGACACATGCTGTCATTTCTAATGACTTGTAAGAAGGTATTGAGAGTAGTTTAGATTCTGGGTCCATAGACTCCTGGCTCTGCTACACTTCTAAACGTGGTGATATCTTTCCATTTCTGCTCTGTTGTCACTCATTCTTTTCAAGTACTATCCTTTATAGCTATGAATTCAATGATCATGAACTATCAAGTGATTTACAAATCTACATCTTCAACCAAGACCTGTTTGTTGAACTTTAGAATCATATATCCATCTGCCTATTACATATTTTTACTTGAATATCTCTTAAGCAACTTTTACTTTATGTGTCCAAGTTTGAATTTATGATTATCCCCAATAAACATGATTATTTTTCTTTGATTTTTCCCCCCGACTTGATAAACAAGTTTACCACTCAAAAAATCACTTAAGCAGGAGACCTGGATCACTCCTGTAGTTTCCCTTCCTCATCCCTTGCCCAGCTAGGATACCTCATTTTCTCTGGATTTGGTCTACACTCATTTATCTAACACATCTACTCCTCTACCATCCTACCACATAAGCCATAATTTAGATTTTTTTGCCTGGATTTTGGCAATAATCTCCAACATCTCTCTTCTTTTTTTGCCACCTTCTTAAATTTACTTTAATTTTAACCTTGTGTTAATATCTACAGTAGTCTTCAAAGTTTCTGCCTCTGTCCTCAACTCCAATCTCTTCTTCTTACTTCTAGAATCATCTTTCTAAAACATCAATTTTTATCATGTAACTCTGCAGCTTAAAATCTTCCTATTTTGGGGCTGTGCTATGGTGGCTCAGTGGCTGAATTCTCTCCTGCCATGCTGGAGACCCAGGTTTGATTCCCAGTGCCTGCTCATGCAAGAAAAAAAAACAAAACAAAAACTTCCTATTTCCTTCAAGATAAAATTTAAACTACCCCCTCAGTGCCACTGCTTCCCAAGACCTGTTATAATTTTACCCCGACTCTTCTCCTGGTTCATATCTTTATTGGTCTTTTATTAAACATCTTTGCTGCAGCTAGACTGAAATACTTAGCAGTTCCCTAAATGACTGCATCATTCACTCTGCCTCACCGTCTTCCTCTCTTTCTGTCTCTCTCAATCTTTTTCTCTCTCCTCACATACACACACGTGTGCTCATGCACGCATGCACAGACACACACACACACTCAGAAGCATACACACATCCTACATACTCCTGCACCTACTGCTTCCTCTAAGTAGAATAGTTTTCCCACCCCCTTTCAAATCTGATTAACTCCATTTTGTCCTTTAACACATGGCTCAGTCTTCTGAGAAGACTTTCTTGTCTGCTTCTTTCCCTTTCCTTTTGACTCACCTGGGTTAAGTTCCCCTTCAGCAGTTCATATGTGATGGTAATTGTGTCCTTTTCTGTCTTCCCTACCAAACAACAAACAATTTAAAAGTATATTCTGTCTAAATATCTACAATAATTAACACTGGGATTAGCAAATAAATTAGCAATTTAATAAACATTTCCTGACATTAATTTAAAAATGACTCAATTTCCCAATTGATCATTGTCTCTCTCTACCTCATCTCTTTTACATAACTTCCTCACTTCTCCATGCCTCTGCCTTGATTCATCTTCCCTATCCTTCATATCTTCTCTAGTGCCACCAGATGTAACCTTCTAAACAACACTTCTCTACTGCAAAGCCTTTTCCTTTTTGTGTACAGCAGTGGTTTTTAAGTGGGGATGATTTCTACCCACCCCCAAGAAACATTTGGAAGTATTCTAGAGATATTTTTGGTTGCCATACTGAGACAAGAGGTGCTACTGGCATGTAATGCATAGAGAAATAAGGGATACTGCTTAACGGCGGACAATGCAGAGCACATACACCCCTATGCTAAAGAATTATTTGATCCAAAATATCAACTGTGTCAAAATTGAGAAATCTTGGTTTTTAGGATGAAGAATATTCATGCCAGCTATAAACTTGAGCGTCTATGAAATAAACCATCAAGGAATGTGGAAAATATTGTACCAAAAACTAACTATAGCTGGTCATCTTCCCTTCTGCTAGGCTGTGAAAATCAGAGTTGCTTAATGGTCTCAGATTTCAGGATAACCACGTATGGCCTAGGAGGCAATGCCACAAATGGAGACTGAAAGTGCACTGGACATAAAGGGTCAATCTCACATAGGCACAGTGTAGAAAAAGCTGCCAGCCTTGACTTTGCAGCCACATCCCAATTAGGTTTCCTACAGCAAAGTCCTTGGGCATAAACATTGATGTGTTTACAATGTTTACTAATGATGAAATAACATATCTGTGGCAGGAAAAAAATTAATGATATCTCCCGGGTTATCTCACCATGGAGCAACTCAGGTACACAGAAAATTATGCTGAATGATCTCAGAAAATCTATTCGAGTTGATTAGTTACCATCTGTATAATTCAAAATTTATTATGGATTCAGAATTTCAAGGGATTCATTGACCCGATTCTGTTTCCCACTCCCCAAGCTTTTTTTCTGCTGAAATGATTTTAAAGTGAAGGGAAGCACTTAGGGGTTAAAAATATTCTATTTTATTTTTTAATTTGACCTTAGCTAACATGAAATTCATAGTAAATTGTGCTGCAGGTTTACATGCTAAGTGTAAGATATTAAATGTAGCCTCATTTCTTATGAAAGAAAGAAAAATAGATGTGTTGTTTTTGCTTGGAAGTAGGGGGCAGTCTGTTCAACATGATAAGTGGCAGTGAGAACCAAGGCATTTGAAAATTGTAATAATATATGTGTTTGTTCTGGTAACAGTGTAGTTGTCAAAATTCACACTGCAAAAGAAAAAAGAAAGTGACTAATGAAGTTTGGGGGCAAACAATATAACCCTGTGCAAAGTATTAAGCCTCTTGGGATTTGTCCAGGGTATCAATTTAGACACATCTGCTTTTACTTTCTATATGTTCAGTTTCCCTGGAAACTCAAAATACTCTAAATTCAACACAAACTGATGTTTCTTTGCAGTTCATTTTATTTTTAACAACTCTAAACTAGTTTTTTTTATTTCAAACAGACTTTTGAGGGTTTTTTTTTTAATTTTTGCTAAATGACAATGAATTATACTGTAACTTTCTAAAAACAGTTCCAAAAGTTAAATGTCATATTTCAACTCCTAATTTATGTTAATTTGGAAATCAGCTTTATGTATCAGTAAACCTTGTATCAGAGAAACCCCTGAAATGGAAGGATTTAGCCTGGTCTAAAACTCTAAAATACCCATCCAACCAATAGTTCAATGCCTGTTCATTTGCAATAACCCAAGCAATCAGATACCAAAAAGAAGATTATAAGAATAATGAACAAGCAATACTATCTAATGTCAACAAAAGCAACAGATCTATGACTTTATTTTTGCAGTTCCCAAGTTTGCTCTGGGAACGCAGTCAAAAATCTGTTACTAACTATACCGCCCTTCTCAGCTAGCAGTTCCTTTGGCAAATGCTGATTTCTCATGATGATGGTACTGCCACACTTCTCTCTCTTCCCCACCCGCACAGTCCCAGAACTTGCCATTGATGAGCATTCTGTCCACTTTGCTGATGGTTTTTAAATGCTGATATCACATACCAGTAGAGTCATGCGCTTTCTTCCAATTACCTCCTCCCTACCTAACAGAGAACTTTCCAGGCTTCCTCGGTTTCACCAAACAGAAAGCTTTGGAGTTACTTTTTGGACTAGCCAGTTCTAGCTCTTTCAATGGAGTCTACCTCTTTTTATGGGATAGTGAAAAATCTTCGAAAGATGATTTCTTTCTTAACTTTTTTATCTCAAGGAATAAGGTCAGGCACACCATAGCGCAGAGGGCCAGAGGAATAATGTTTTCTTAAATGGTTATGTGCTCCCTGCCTATAGATCTCCCCCCAAGAGCCTGCTTCAAATATGTGGGGTCTTTTAATGAAAAAAGCCCAGCCTAGTTTTTGAGGGTAAGATGAGACTGACAGAGGTAAGCAGGAGCCAAATTATGCAGAACACAGACTACAGTACGGAACTGGAGTTTTATTTTGACTAAGTGGAAGTCATAATGCTTATAAGCTAGGGACTAACATGATCTGGCTTACAAATTGATAAAGTATTACATTTCCCATATAGAGAGAGAATTGGGGGAAAAACATATATAGAAGCATGAAGATCTGTATAACAGTTGTCAAGGGATAACGCATTCCAGAGAATGAGTTTGTTGGTGAGGATCTAAGACTAGAATTAAAGGCTAGAATCTAAGGCAGTATATGGTGAGAGTGAGGAAGTGGTTGATTGGCACTGGAGGTATCCCTCCCCTGGATGCTAAAGTCATTAGGAATATGTTTGTGCTATAAGTGATGAGGAAAACGTGAGTCTTTAGTGAATGAGAGTTGCAATACGTGGGGAGAGTGTTGAATAAAATGAAGTTTGTAGGGTCTGGGATTTTGGAAGGAGAAGGAAAATAAATGGTTTGAAAAGAGCATTGGGCAGCGAGGGGGCATCTAGACCACTGCCTGGTCCGCAGGTAGTTGAGAAGTAAATAGAACAAATGGCTTCCACTTGAGAGGTCTTCCAGGGAAGTAGCTTCATCCAATTTTAGTCAAGATAAGAAGAAACAAGGTCTTGAAACGAGAACAAAGCTTGGGAAGTAAGGACTGTCAAATTAGATTAGAAGAGAAGGATTGCAGCATTAGACTAAAAATCCTCAAGGAAATGCTTACCCCACAAGACCTGGACCTATGCTGCCACAAGGAAAACAAATCGGACATAGACAATGGTGTCAGTTCTGACAGACTTTTAGAAAATGGAGAAAAATTAGTGAAAGGTAGGCTGAGATGCTTATGAGGACCTGATTACTGCTACCTCCTGCAGTTCCAGAGACTTTAAAATCTTAGGTTGCATCTATTTCATATTACACAGGGCAGAGTTTAAAAATGGTTAGTCAAGCATATCAGTTGGAGGCAATTTAGCGTTAAAAAGTTTTCTTATACATGTTTCTTTTCAGGAAAACATAAATTTTAAACATATTTCCTTCTTTCCTAAGAAAGAGAGTTTTTTTGTTGTTGTTTCAGCAGGGTTTATATTCTATAGTTTATATTTTTATTTTATTTGTTTTCATTTTCCAAATGAAATAGCCTATATCAGATTTTTCCTTTCATTGATGAATAAGGCTGGGAATCATCTTATTTTGGGAATAGAATCTGAAAGTAAGAATAGAAACATAAGTGATCCATTCTATCAGGTGACTTTAATAGAGGAATTATTGTTTACTTCACTTTTTGACCCTAGAAAGATTTCAGGTAGAATCCCCAAAAATTCTAATGGAGAAATGATATTCTAACTACACCTGCAAGGTGATTTAATACACTGATGCCATGCCACCAGGCCCAGAATTGGCTCTCTCTGCAAATTCATCAGTGATGCCCTCCCAATCTATTGATCCTCTCAGGAAATTTAAATCTCTACATAGCGGCTGGTGGTGCTAGGAAGAATTGCATAATCAGTAATCCCAAATGTCCTAGTCATAGCACAAGCTCATTTTTCACTCTAATGCAAATACCTTTTTGCTCATCTGATATTAGATCAGACATTCTACCTGAATTAACTGTACATCTTCAATTGCGACATGGAAGATGGCTCGAAACCAATTTAATTATGGCTGCACATTGACTAAAATATTTTATGATAAATGTTTGACTCCAATGAACCCTCAAGAAAATCACATTATCTAGTTAGAAACCCCTTTTTATTTCGGTATAAAGTAAGAACTCTTCCTATGAGTCAGCAGCAAACAGAAGTTGTCATCGAAATTTCCAACATGCAAAATCAGCCCAGTTGGGAACCAGTCTACAAGATGGGTTATCTTAGGTAAAAGCATTCTTTTCTCTTAAGTCAATTTAAGTGAACATTTGGGATAGAGTACTCCAATGCCAAGGGCAATATTAAATAAGTAAATCAGGAAAACAGTCACCACTGCACTGTAAGCTCCAGGATTGCAAGACTTTTTGTTTGTGTGTTCTTTATTGCTTTATCTTCAAAGAAGATAAAAGTGCCTGGCATACTGTGAGTGCCTAGAAGATATTGACTTGTGTGTATGTTTGTAGTTGCTTATCTTCAAACCATTCGCACTGAATGGATGAGACAGAAAAATATGTTTCTAATCAAAATATTGTCCAAAGATCCATCCTCTATAGGTGATGGGTAGATCTGGAGCTAACGAGGCTATTTATGTCTGTGATAATATTATATTACTTAGGTGAAAAGATGCTTTGAAAGCTGAGAGACAACTTTTCAGGCTGCCCAAGGCTTGGAGCCCACTTATGAGCCTATTGTGGGTATAGGTTATGTCTATGTGTGTGTGTGTGTGTGTGTGTGTGTGTAGTAGTAGTAGTATGT
Organism: Myrmecophaga tridactyla; assembly: GCA_004026745.1. Taxonomy (NCBI): domain Eukaryota; kingdom Metazoa; phylum Chordata; class Mammalia; order Pilosa; family Myrmecophagidae; genus Myrmecophaga; species Myrmecophaga tridactyla. The sequence continues at coordinate 32,235 of PVIY010015014.1, forward strand.
GGGTACATGTTTGCAAGTACATGTCAGTGGGTACCCTTAATCAAGTTACTCCTATGGAAATGTCAGCTATCCCTCTTTAAAGCAATATTTGCACAGGAAACAATTTTAAATTATATTTTTCTAAGAATAAGATGCTGTAAATTATTATATTCAAGTTTCAAACCAGAATTTAAAAACACTTTACCTTAACACAGATAGGATATCAGTAAAATATCTTGACATTTTCATTTCCAGGCTTTTAGCTGCTATGATCCTGAATTTGGAGCTAATATCACATTTAACATGTTACACTTATTCATTATTTGGTCATTTGAATTGACAGGTATAGTTATCGCTCTAGATCAGTGTAATAAATAGAACTTTCTGTAATGGTAGAAATGTTTTATATCTATGTGGTCCAATACAGTAGCTATTAAGCACTTGAAATGTGGTCAGTGTAATTGAGGAACTGAATTTTTAATTTTATTTCATTTCAATTACTTTAAATTTAAATAGTAACATATGCCTAGAGGCCACCACATTGAATAGCTCTAACTGACTGAATTTTGTACACAATGAGCTATTTTGTTATGTCTCATCTGATGTAAAGTAAGAGAATGGGATGACTTATGTTGGTGAAAAAGGAAAGGAAGAACACAAACATGCCAAGAGAAGAAAGAACAGTGGGAAACAAAGAAGAGGTTGCAAGAAAACAGATTCGAAAGATGTCATTCTGAGGTTTTCCTTATAGATATTTCCATTCTTATAAATTAGTCATGGATACTATCATTTTCTTTGTGTTACTTAGAATGACTAAGGCTCCATCCACTGTCTTAGTAATAACTTAGTGCTTGGCCTCCACGCATGAAGTTCAATCCTTATGTATGCCCTTTGAAAGAAAGTGTTTCTTACATTTGTTGGGTTACCCAAGTAGGACCTACATTACTTTGGGGGTGGGAACATAGGTTAACAGCACCTCCAACATGGCCTCCTGGATGCCTGAAAAACTTAGGGTTACCTGTTAGTTTTTAGAATTGAGTCTAGTCCTTGTTCTTGGAGGGACTGCCCAAGAGCAGTCAGTCCTACCTGTCTGGTTTGTCCAAACTACCAGCAAGGAGGCATTCATCTGTACCATGGAATGGCTGGTTGATGGCTACTGGAATAAAGGGAAGCCATCCAGAAGTAGTGACAGAGGTTTCACAAAAGGGGGTGCAGGAACCAGAGCCATCCTCAGCTGATTCTGATAGACCCCTTGGTAGGGTCAAGAGGAATGGCAATCAAGTCATGGTCAGAACTGTCTGGCAGAAGATGCCAGATCTAGCAGAAGCAATTAGATGAGTTGGGGAGATCTGTTGAGGTCATTCTTTTTCATGAGGAATATTTCAAAGATGGTTCCAAGCAGTAAGGATCATTAATATCACCCTTCTCCATAACTCCTTGGTATAAGTTATTCCTTTTCCAAGTGCTAGGACTGCTCTCCCTGCATCCCCACAAAATCAGCGTGCCCTGCTCCAGTAGCTCTAACTTCCTTTTTCTCCCCAATCATCTTCTACTTGTACCCAGACCGTTAGTCCAGAAAAATCAGGTACAAGACTAATAAGTGTATTTTTATAAATTTACAGAGATCCATCATGTTCCCACTTTGGTTCATGTGGGCCCTTGTAGAAGAACTCAGCAAGCAAGTGCTCCACCAAGTGATCACTGTCCTGTAGTCAAGAACTAGGCCAATCCAATGAGGGAATCCAGGTGACTGAACTGGAATTAAATTTGAATCCTCTTGGCCCCTTTCCTCCAGGCTGCCACCTAAGGAGCATTCCAACTAGGTTTGACAAGGTTTGCCATGAAGGAAAATAAGGAATCATCACACCTAGGAATAGTCAGTGTGGAGTGTGGGTTTTCAGAATAAATCCATATAACTGTTCACTCTTTGTCCTATCACTTTCTAAGAAGCAGCAGGGAGGAGATGATTCTTTAGGGGTCAGCCACATTCGGTGACAAAACTGTATTATTCATATATATTGACCAAGAAGAGATGAAGGAGGTAAAGCAGAAATACATTTCAAAAAAATTTTGAGAAAGTTTTTCCAGGGTTCAGTAATTTCAGATGACCATGGATGGTAGGTAGCATGAAGGGCCCAATCCAAACCTTAATGATCAGCCAGTTGTTGAGTCGCTTTTGCAATAAAAGATGCACAATTGTCATCAGACTGGCTAATGTTGAAAAAGAGGACACATTAGTTTCAAGGGCAAAATGTATGAGCCGAATTTGCTTATCAAATTAGAACAACAAACCAATGACCTGAGAAAGTGTCCACAGGGGTGAGGCACTGTGGTAGTCACAAAACGAAGTCAAAGTTCAATGTAGTCTGTCTTCTGGGAGTGTAAGGCCCATTCTACCTGGCCTCTCTCACAACATGCAAATAAATCAACTTTTGATAAGAATCACTGTGTGGCAAGCAGGGAAGCCTCTGCATCAGAAACATATGGGACGTTTGTTGTTTCCTTTTGGACTACCCATCATAGCTTTTCTACTTGTTCTTTAATGTCACACCCCATCAAGCATGGAAATACTCACAATGTGAATGCAAAGAATCTCAGGAATCGGGGGCTCTGGTCTTTGTGCCCAGATCAGGGACTGTGGTGTTTCCCCCGTACCAGCTACCAGAGAGATGTACTGTGCCCTGACCTGGAGCAGAGAAGTCAAGCCAGGCATCTCCCTTTCCTACGTGGATATATGACCCCCAAAGTTATTCCAGCTCTTGCAATGGAACGAGCTAAGTACCCAGATAGAGCACAGGTGAAAAATTTGCACCACTGGCTAAACACAATAAGGAGCTGCCAGCCCCTGGTTCAACTGACGCCAAATTCTCTCCAACCTGCCATCCCTGACAGCAGTTGAGAGTGACAACAGTCACTAGGCTAGGGCAGGGAGGGGAGGTTTGCTGGGGCCTGGGACACCAGGGGATGGGGTTTCTGGTGGCTGAGAACTAGTCCTGGGTAGTCCGGGCCACAGAGCTAGGTAGAATTGCTGGTAAGCAGAGGTGTATGTTCCGTTATCCCATCAGAATTCAATTAGAAAACAAATTCAAGGATAAAATTAATGAGCATTTCAAGAAGGTGACTGTAGAACATTTCACCCTAAGCACTCGGCTGTTTGGAGCTCTGAGCTCCCTGTGATTGCGTTGATTCCACACCCGTGATTCAGGGCCTGCACTCAC